>JAVTVY010018974.1:0-71351 GCA_036873755.1 Hanleya hanleyi | reverse complement strand
ATCTGCGCAACCTACCTTTACTTATGCATCGACTGATATACAATATCAATCTACGACGTACGTCACGTCCGATTTTATCGGACACTCATATGCAACCAACAACATCATACCATACGGGATCTTCACACCCTCAGGTATCATTGTTGTATTAGTAACGGTACTGCCGCATCTACTACAGCGCAGCCTACCTTTACTTATGCATCGTGCAATCATTAACGTCATACCTTCCAATATCTACATACTTTGCGGTATTGTCGTTTTGTAATGGTACTTAAGCTTCTGTGCTAGCGCAAGCTACCTTTACTATTGCACCTACACGTAATAACACCACTCGGTCGTTATTACTCCAGGTTCCGGTTTTCAGCCCTCACAATTCAGAAAGGTCACCTCGGCAATAATAAATATTCCATGTTAAATATTGCGGAGGTGAACTGATTGTGCCACGGCATTTACCTCGGCAAAGAATTGCTGAGGTGAATTGTGGGGGCTGCGGTTTACAGAAATTCGCCGTTCTTTATTGAATGTGCCGAACTTATCGAGGGCTCTGCTACGTATAACATCGTCAGCGCCCCTCATTCTGTTAAACCGGTACTGGAACAACGTAGGCCCGTCTTTCGGTATGCGTTTATTCCGATTTCATCGGATGGTTACATGCAACCATTAACGTTGTACCTCCCGGTATCTACATACCTTCCGGTATCATCGTTATATCACGGGTCTTCCACTTTTGTTTCTGTGGAAGCTTCGTCTACGGCTGCAGTTACTTCCACTTATGTACCTCGTCGTGTGACTTATCATGTTATGTACCACTCTACGGGTGTTTCTTACGTTCTCATCGGTCCGTGAGGTATTCAACGTATGTACCACGCACCGATTCTGAGACGTGGAAGTTAAGGTTACATGCCCGCAGTTGCGGCCTAGCTATCTGCGGCGCATGTTTCAATTTACGTGGCATCAGCTTCCGTTTTTACTGACATTATACGATGTATCACCGAGCTATTTATTCTACGATAAAGAATAAATGCCTACTTTATCGGGCTGTTTATTCTACGATAAGAATAACTGGCCTACTCCGCCTTGTATCCTCCCGTACCTGTCCGTTACGGAAGAAAGGGAGGGGTGGCGCTACAGGGCTCATCGTATGCTATTGTCTCGGTTGCTTCTCCACGTCCGGCAACGTTGAATGTTATCAGTCAGTCTGGCTGACATCACATTCGACTACTTCCGGTTATGCAGATCTTATCTTCCATTTCGGTCCTGTTAGGCATAGGGTATCGTTTTTATCCTATCCTTTTCAGGCACTGGTTGTCGTGCATCTGCGTCTCCGGCCTAAATACCCAGTTAGGCCGGCTAACTCTCAACAGTTTCTGTCACGTCCGGTGAGGAAGTACAGATTATGTCACCATGATGTTGCTGATCCATAATATTAACAACTTTTTGGTGATTATTACGCAGCTATTGAGAGTAACTCGTCTTCAATTTGTGCTCGTCGGTTATAGCCCCTGGGGCACTTGTTATTTCCGTTCGTTCACTCTTTAAGTTGTGAAGACATCTGATCATCGTATACGTTTTACGTATTGGTTTCGACCGTGCAAACGCTTACGTTGGTCACTACGGAACTGTTTCTGCATTAGGATATTTCACTCCATTAATTGCTTCAACGGTTTCCGCTTTGACGAATTTCCACCTCTGTGTCTCGTCTGTTTAGTTTTTATACGTTTCGTATAAAACCTTTATAACGGTACTTCGGTTGTCTATTTTTATTATTACTGTTCCGAGATCACTGGTGGTTTATTCGTATATCTAGCTGCCTGAAGTTCTGCCTATCTTACATAGAGCATTCTTTCTTGTCTACAACTTTTATCAACTTGGAAGTTGATACATTGTTGTATTATTTTGCAGCTAGACACTATGAATTCTATTTTGGTTTTCACTCCGGAATATAACTCATTTTGTAGTGTCACAGCCTCATCCGGGTCATCCGGTCAGTTTTACATTTATCTTGGGGTTTTAACGAGGGTCGCGCATGCGCTTTCCTTTACCGTCCTTGCCGGTTCCTCGTTGACCCATATGATTTATGTAGGCCGTGAGGGTTGGGTGTTGCTGTTACGTCATGGGAGCATCATCACCGGATATGATTTTTTTGTCAGAATTTGGATCGATTCGTTTGATCCAAACGTTTTGGGTTTGTTTCGTTCAACTAGTTGTACGTCTCATCTTTACTCCAAAAATTCTGACAATGCTCCCCGAGTTGGTCATCTTAATGAAACGAGGAGAGATTTTCTACAGTTTCTTCCCTCGCGGATTTTGGTTGATCCTCTTCGTATTCCACTTCGACTGTGCTTTAGTGAACCTTTTAGGAAGACCTGTTTCGACTCGCCTTCTTGCATGCACAGATCGTCATGGGTTTGCGATTACTCCGGTCAGTAACATCAGAACTAGTTATCTGATTCTGCTTAACACAGATTGGCTTCTTCGAACCCTTTCATGTTTAATCGCATTCCCTTATCTTCTTTACTTCTGGTAGAGAATGTGGAATTGATGACAGACTTCTTGGCGACGTAGTCTAACACAGCGGCTTGGGGACACCATCTTCGATGTTACGTGACTAGAAGAAACTACGTTCTAGCTATTCTTCTTGAGGTTACTTCCCTGTCGCTGCTATACACTACTCCTGGCTTCCTCATTTCCGTTCTTCCTATACGAGGAGGGCTAATTCGGATTTGACTGACCTGGTCGGTTCCGTCTTTTACGTGAGTATCCAGAGTGGTGTATGAGGCTGCGTCGCTTCGTCATCGTTTCCTTCAGTTTGCTGTGGAGTAGTTCAGCAACATGTACGGGTTTGTATGCTGAAGGATACTCCTTCGGTTTCCATGACCTTTGTCACTTACCGAGCTACCCCGGACTTTTTCAGTTTCTGTATTACCTGCAGTGTAAGCACAGAATCTATTTTCCTCTTCTAGTGGATGAATAGATGGAAGAGCCTTCATTCGGGCGGTAGTGTTGCTGTTCTTTTCTTCCGACACTGAGGTATCTTTGCGGTGGCGTTGTTGTGTTCGGCCCAGTACGCACCTATATCGTTTTTGGAGGTCATATCTCACCGGTACTGCACTACTTTTATCGGAGAACATTTTGACCGGTGTTTCTTCCTCCGTCTCAGCCAGTCTTGTAAGACTGCGTCGAGGAGGGCTGGAGAACATTTTTGATTCGAGAATTGACACTCCTCTCGTTACAGCGGAAGTCAACTAATTCTCAATAACCTACGCTTGTGTTGTGTCAGACATTATCATAGCTTTTGTCCTTCATAACAAGCACGGGGAACTGTGTTTTGTTTCCCCTGTTGCTCCTGCTTTTAGGGATCGTCGCTACGAGTTTATCACGTTTCCGGTATGTCGGACTCTCTATCAGGTTCTTACGACCGGGTGACTGTTATACTCGTAGAATGCTTCATTTATGAGTAATTTCAGCGACTTTTTGTTTCTGATTGTTATTTCTCATACTACGATCCCAGCTGTCTTGGCAGCGTTTTGCGTACGTTTGGGCGTAATCTGGCTGAAGGACTCATTCCTCGGCCGCTGCTACTCCTTCTGGCAGCTTTTCTTCTAGACTGATTTGGTTGTCTTCACATCTTCATGTATACGTCTTCCAGAACAAGAATCCCTTTCATCTCAGGTGTTTCATCGAGGACGCCATTTTTGTAGTTCCTCTCTTCATCTTACATCCGATTTAAACGTATCGGTTAGGAACGGAGGTCTCGTTCTGTGAGCGATGTATGTGTAATGATGTGCGATCTCTCGGGTTGTTCAGGTGTCATCCCATCGTTCCACGTAATTTTTCTTCCACTCCCTGGAGTATGATGGTTGCATGGAGTCGTTTGTTCACCCCGTCGCTTTCCGATGGGTACTGAGATTCACTCCAGACGTTGCAGTTCCGGAGCTGGTTTGGGCGCTGTATCGTTTTCAGGAGTGTCTTTCAGTCTACATGTATGACATCTAATTATAACCTTCTGTCATCATAGATGACTTATGTTTTTATATTCCTGCAGTCTGGTAGCTTGTTACCGCTGGAGTTTGGCTGATACTTCACGGGAAACTATTGTCTAGGTCTTAGTGCAGCTGATGGGCTCTAACACCTAGTCATTTTTTCCCCCAGACTTCGCTATTTTATGCATTGTCGTGTGATACATGGAGTATGAACCGGATTTCGTCATCCCGGCATATCTACAGGTTCTACACTTACGGATTTGTCATTGGTATATGTCTCCTTATGGCTTTTTTCCGGAGTCCGTCTACCGACTCTGTTCTACTGTCTATAATTGAAATCATGGCAGAGTTATGGGCCCTGATTAGAGCTCTCGCGTACAAACACGTGTTTTGTTTTGTGCCGGCGTCTATGTTTCGGTCCCTCTTCTAGCAGGAAATATATATATATGTTCTTCCTAGCTTTCCAAACTTCTCGTTTGGCGTACACGGACGTACCTGCGGAGGCTATTTCACTCTCGTTGGTATTGCTTCATCAGTTCAGGGCTGTACTGACATCCTGTTTCCTTTGGAGACTGTGGACGACGTTTTAGGACCGTATCTGGAGGTTTGCGATACGTTTGTCTGTCACCACCTATGGGATTGGATGTTGTTAAGACGGGATTGCTACACCCTGGGACCGTTGTGGTGCCCAGGCTGTTGGTCACCCGTCGATATCTATCAGGCATGGAAATTTTCTTCAATAAGGCTGATTGCAGACTTTTATCAAAATTTTGAAATTTCAGACTTTTTTGAAGTAGATTTTACACTTTCCTGTGGTTACAATTCCCATGCCTGCTCTATGCACTAGACCTTCTTGTGGTTTTACCATTTTGTAATTTGGTAAGTAATCTTGCTCTCCCCAATTTTTCAAAAAGAAGGGGGGGGGGGTGAGATTTTTGGGTCTAGTGTATGTCAGCTTTATTCACTGGGCCTGTAGTTACTATAGGCCGGATGAGTATATCAAGGACCATATCGTCATTATTATACATTTATGGTCTTTGATTACTTCGCTGACTCCTGTACTCCCCTTCGCTTATGCTCGGGGTCCTTTTGTTTCCGACCACTCATTCCCTCCGTCCTGCTATGGTATTCTAGCAAAAAAGTATGTGAAGGTAAGTTTAACAGCGCAAGAAATATGAAAAATTTGAAAATCAATTTTCCTATTTCTAAGCTTAAACTTACCTTCACATACTGTGATGGCCCTCCCAGCCTCCCCGCTGATGGGTTATTCACACTGCGTTGAATGGGGAAGAAGGAAGTGTCGTGGTCGGTCACGTGGGATCTGGGTACTCGCGCATGGGCATTGGGGCAGTACAGGGACTATTTTTATTCTGTGGTAATATATTACATTAGGCAATCGCGTAAGAACACGATAGCAAAAAAGTATGTGAAGGTAAGTTTAAGCTTAGAAATAGGAAAATTGATTTTCAAATTTTTCATATTCATATGTGACCCACCCCAAATAACATGAACACCGGTGGGCATCTAGTACCGGCAATAACTTGAGGACCCCTCTTCAGAGTCTCAAAGTTCATATGCCGATACCTTGACATGAGATGTCATTTGGGATTGTGTTGTGCTTGCTTGCACCTACAGGTGGTGACTCCTTGTGGCAAAGTCTAAATTTGGTTTCTGGGCAATAGGTTGAGGATGCCTTATTATATTCTTGTCAAATTTAGTTTGCAGATAATATGCCATGACATGAGTTGTCTCTTGGGGTTGCATTTCGGTTACATAATTTTCATGGTAAAGAAAATATATTACAGTAGCAATCAACATTCAGTCAGCCATTCGGAGTTGATCTCAAAACCTGGGAAGGTGGAAAGACCCCTCTGCTTCTTACACCTGTGAAGTAGCTGTTGCCATCCTCATCAATATCTTCTGAAACCGACAGCGCTTATAAATATTGCTGCCATTTTGGCGGGGGACCTAGCATCCTCTGGCTGCTTGTACAACAACAGTTCGCTGACTTCCAGTTGTCTGTCATTTTTATTTGCCAGCATTGTTTCAGACAGAATACAACAGCCTATTTCATACAATCAGGAATGAAAAAAAGGTTGAAATCTTAATGTTCCAACTTCCGTAGAGAAATAAAAGGGGCAATTTGAAATTTTATTTTTATTCTGATATTCAATTTTTAGCTCATCTGGGCCGAAGGCCCAATGGGCTAATGTCATGGCCTGATTGTCCGTCGTCCGTCATCCGTCGTCTCTCGTCCGTAAACATCTTCTTCTCTGAAACCGCTTGGCCGATTAAGCTGAAACTTGGCATGCATGTTCCCCCCAATGAGTACACCAGAATTTGTTCATGCGGTGCTGATACGATTTTAAATATGGCTGCCATGGTGGTCATCTTGAATTTGCCAGTGAAATCTTGTCATCATTATTTTTCGGTAACTACTTCATGGATCTTTCTCAAATTTGGTACACCAGTTCCCCTTTGGGTCTAGTTGTACAACATGTGTACGTTAGTCCAATTTGAATATCTAATATGGCCACCAGGCAGCCATCTAGGATTTCCCCATGAAACTTTGTTATTGCGATTATGGATCTTTCTCAAATTTGGTACACAGGTTCCACTTGGGGTCTAGTTGTGCGAGATAGCTTTTGTGGTCGGATTCAAAAATCCAATATGGCCATCAGACAGCCATCTTCGATTTCCCGATGAAACATTGTTTAACAGTTATCGTGATTTCTCAGGAACTAATGCATGGATCATTCTCAAATTTGGTACACAGGTTTCCTTTGGGGTTTAGTTGTGCAAGATATTTTTTCTGCTTCGATTTGAAAATCCAATATGGCCACCAGGCAGCCATCTTGGATTTCCCTATGAAACATTTGTATCGTGATTTCTCAGGAAGTACTGCATGTATCCTTCTCAAATTTGGTACACTTGTTCCCCTTGGGGTCTAGTTGTACAAGATACCTTTTGTGATCTGTTTCGAACATCCAATATGGCCACCAGGCAGCCGTCTTGGATTTCCCTGTGAAACTTTATCACGATTTCACAGGAATTACTACATTGATCTTTCTCAATTTTGATAGACAGGTTCCCCTTTGGGTCTAGTTGTGCAAGATACCTTTCCTGCTTCAATTCGAAAATGCAATATGGCCACAAGGCGGCCATCTTGTATTTCCCTATGAAATTTTGTTATCGTGATTTCTCAGAAAGTGCTGCATGGATCTTTCGAAATTCCCCTTGGGGTCTAGTTGTACAAGATACCTTTTGTGACCTGTTTTGAAAATCCAATATGGCCACCAGGTGGCCATCTTGAATTTCCCCATGAAATTTGTTATCATGAATTCTCAGGAAACTACTGCATGGATCTTTGTCAAATTGGGTACACAGGTTCCCCTTGTGGTCCAGCTGTGCAAGATAACTTTTTTGGTCCATTTCGAAAATCCAATATGGCCGCATCTTGAATTTCCCATGAAACTTTGTTATCACGAAATCTCAGGAAATTACTGCATGGATCATTTAGTGTTCAGGGCGGACAACACAAGTTAGGAACTCATCTATATTGCAGTTTTTTAGTAAAAATTTCTTACAGCTGATTTCTCCAGTTACATCCAGATGAGCTACAGTGCCGTGGCACTATCTTTCAATGTTGGCGGGTCCGCCAGTTTTGTACTGCCTCACACTGGGTTTCGCCGAGTAGTAAAGAAATCCCTTCTCAGATGCGCTACTACCAGGGATGATTCCCGATTGCTCATCGTTCACGGGTATATGCCCCACTGTCTGTCCCATTCTTAAAAAATGTGCCCATTTTAGGGAGATCTAAACCCTGTGAGTAACAATTTATGTGTTACACATGTATTCAGGGAAATGCTCTCCTCCCGTGTTTCACACGAGCTTTCATTATTTGTGGATACACATGGATGAATGCTTCAGGATATCGCCCTTTGATCATCCGTTTGTTGGAGTGCTCTAGCTCATAACAGGGATGCATGCAGCTCCATTTCATGGGAATTGTTTGTATGTGCCTCTTTGGTTCTATCTCATGGATTGGTTTCAACTTCGGAGTATACCTTAATTACTCATGTAATTAAAGGTCAACATCACTGTGTTCCAAAAATCAGGAAATCCCCTTAAATTGACTAGGCTATAACTCCAGTTCAGGGATGTGAAGTGTGATGACATTTGAGGTATACCTCAAACTCATGGCAAAGAAGAAGCCTTTAGGTTTACTCTCAATTCGTCTGTCCAATTGTAAATCTGTTAACCTCCGTTGTCTGAGCATTATCTTCAATTTCTGCTTATGACTTGTTATCAAACTTTGGTTAAACCTTCCACATTAGGGTGAAAAGAAAATCTAATCTACATCATTTGGAAAGGTCAAGGTCACTGGCTAAAATAATCAGGACATCATCAACAAGAGCCCAAGGGGCTTCAATATACGCCCGTATATCTGAAATTACATTGGTTCAAATTTCAAGGTTGGTTAATAGCCTTGATTCCAATTGATCTAGCAATCCAGAGAAAGGTCTACAATTTTTTGCTTATGAGAATGTAACATATTTCACATCTTATATTGAATGATAAACTAAAATGAGCTTAACTCTTGGTAACTAGTTGACCTTGAAGCAAGAGCTGAGAGCTCACATATTCCACACTGATATCGACAATAGTCAAACACAAGAAAATAATAGTTTTCCTGCAAATGGATTCCTTTCAGACGAGAGAATTTTTCATGAAGGAAGAAGAGAGTGATGAAGGAAACCTTTGTTCGTGAGTTAATAAACAGGTGTGAAGTTCATAAAGGACTCCTCTCCCCGTTAAATTAGTAAATGTATGGTTTTTATTTCACAACAGTTTAGCGTTTCAAACATGGGAGACAACTTCACAGGGCAATACCATATAAATGCAGGGGAAAGAACTTCGAATATTCCAACAATATTCCAACACATTTAGTCAGCTAAGCTTGATTCAGTTTTGGGTGACTGCAACCTAGACCTTTGACAAATTGATGTCATATGTATGGCTCCACTTTGCCATGCGAGTAAGGTATACTCAAAGTTTGGTACCATTCCATACCTTAAAACTAGAGCTATCGCATGGACAACATGAATTGCAGGCAAGCACCTAAAAGGTGCGTGGACCCCTCAGCCTGTTTTTTTTTTTAGTCAAGTAGGATCAGGGCTGCATCTAGAGCCAACTTAGTTTCGGAAAACATATGGGTGCCCAAAACTCAAATGAAACAAAAAACGAAACTGTTGTTGTTGTTGTTCAATTTGAAAGGATTTCTGAAGGAAATACTAGAAAAAGCCTCTGGGATCCTCAATATCGATCCGATTGCATAGCTGGGTATTGAATTTCATGTTAATAAACCTCTGTTTTGTGAGTGATCACAGGCTATTTGCGCCGAAATTCACTTTAAAAAATTGGACCCTAAATAATGAATTACGAGAAGGAACTGGGAGTTTGGGATCGGAACCTGAAAAAAATCCCTGGACACCATATAAAAGAGACACAGGATTCATGCGAGTGATGTGCTGGGATTACAGCATGCAAGAAAGTGTAGCTTTATCAGTGGCAATTTATGCATTGCACAAGTGTGATTACAAGTAAACACACTGATTGACACAGGCCCACCCTTATCATTTTTTTGGGGGGGGGGGGATAAACTTAAGGTATACAAACTGGTTCAAAATTGCCCAGAGTCCGGCTAAAAATGGGCTCTCCTAATCACTCGTTTTAAATAATTTCCAAGGTACAGTAACATGTTTGGTGACAAAAATTGATAAAAATGTTGTACCAGTTAAATGTGTGGACACAAATATGGTTCATGCAAAAGTTTTAGGATATAACATATGATGTAGAATAGAATGATTTAACAGCAAAATTAAAGAAAAATGTCCTTCATTCAATGAGAATCTTTCTTGTATCAGGGAACCTTCAAAATTCACAATGAAACATGCAACCAAGGGTTCCTGATGGGCATAGATAATAGTGCAAAAGCTTAGCGATCAATAAATAACAAAAAAATAAAAAAAATAATAAAAAATCATGAAATAATTATAACCATCTGAAAATCTAATCATTTCATCAGTCAACATTCAGGAAGCTCTCACCAAAGTTTCGTCGGGCCCGACTTGATAGATCTACAGATATTCAGCGGACAAGAACATGTTGATGGGCATAGATAGCAGTGCAAAAGCTGAGCCATCAATAAATAATAAAAAATAATAATTAGAAATCATGAAATCATGAAATCATCATAGCCACCTGAAAATCTAATCATTTAATCAGTCAACATTCAGGAAGCTCTCACCAAAGTTTGGTCGGGCCCGACTTCATAGATCTGCAGATATTCAGCGGACAAGAACATGTTGACGGACGTACGTACATTGCAATGACAAGACCCCACAGCCCTATGGGCTGAGGGGTAACAAATGTTAATGGATGAATGGACAGAACGCACCATCGAATTACACGACCCCGTCTTCAACAGGCATAAGAAAATGTGACTTTTAATGATTTCTTGATTTTGGGGTCACAGTGACCTTGATCTTTGACCTTGACCTCAATTTTGGTACACAACACATCATCTTCTCTCAATCTATCAATGCACACAAAAAAATCATGAGTTTTAATAATTTCCTGATTTTGGGGTCACAGTGACCTTGACCTTGACCTAAATTTTGGTACATGACAAACCGTCTCCCCTCAATTTCTCAGTGGACACAAAAAAATCATGATTTTTAACAATTTCACGATTTTGGGGTCACAGTAACCTTGACCTTTGACCTTGACCTACATTTTGGTATGTGACACATTGTGTCCCTCTAATGTATCTACTGACACAAAATACGTTATTTCTAAAAAATTCCTAATTTTGGGGTCAGTGACCTTTGACCTTGACCTAATTTTTGGTATGCATCACTTCATTTCCGCCTATTAAATCCACCCACAAAAAAATTAGAAATTTTTAATGATTTCCTGATTTTTCAATCACACTGACCTTTGACCTCTGACCCACATTTAATATGCAACACATCGTCCCTCCCCTAGGGCATCCACTCACCAAAAATTAGAACTGTAGATAGAAAACTGACAACGATCAATGATTTCCTGATTTTTGGCAACAGTGACCTTTGACCTCTGACCTCGACCTCAATTTTGGTACGCGACACATCGTCTCCACCTGGCGTATCCACTCACAAAAAATTGCAACTGTGGATAGAAAACGTTCACAGATATAGACCGGACATGAACACTTCAGTGATTTCCTGTTTTTTACCCCTCGGCCAAAATTTGGCCGAAGGGTATTGTCGTCGTCATGTACGTCTGTCCGTCTGTCCGTCTGTCCGTCCGTCCGTCTGTCCGTCACACCTTTCTCGTTACCAAGATATCTTCAGAACGACTTACCCTAGGCACACCAAACTTGCAGTGCACATCCGTATGCTTGTGACCCAGAACCCTATTGAATCTGGACCTGATTGGTTAGAAACTTTGGCGGCCATCTTTAATCTACGCGAAACCATCACAGGTTTCTTGTTACCAAGATATCTTTAGAACGACTTACCCTAGGCACCCCAAACTTGCACTGCACATCCATATGCTCATGACCCAGAACCCTATTGAATCTGGACCTCATTGGTTGGAAACTTTGGCGGCCATATTTTAATTTATGCGAAATCATTAATCTTGTGTATCTTAGGTACCATTTCTCTGTTCAGTGTGAAACTTGGTATAGATCATCGATGCATCAAGAAACTTCAAAGGAATGACCAAACCAGCTTCCCTGATTCGGTGAAAACCTTGGCGGCCATCTTTAATTTATGCAAAATCTTCAATGATATATATCTCTGATACCATTCAAGTGTTCTATACGAAACTTGGTATACAGCATCGATGTATCAAGAGATCTGCAATGTATAGCCACATCAGTTCCTCTGAGTGGCGGGAAGAATGGGCGGCCATCATTAATTTATGCAAAATCATTAATGATCTCTATCTCTGATACTGTTCGAGTGCTCGATGTAAAATTTGGTATATATCATCGAAGCATCCATAGACTTACGATAAATGGCGTTTCTGATTGGGCGGAACCTTGGCGGCCATCTTTAATTTATGCAAAATCTTCAATGATATATATCTTTGATACCATTTCAGTGTTCTATATGAAACTTGGTATCCAGCATCGATGTATCAAGAGACTTGCAATGAATAACCACATCGGTTCCTCTGAGTGGCGGGAAGGATGGGCGGCCATCTTTAATTTATGCGAAATCATTAATGATCTATATCTCTGATACGGTTCAAGTGCTCAATGTAAAATTTGGTATACATCATCGATGTATCAATAGACAGTTCTGGTTTTTCTGCTTGGGCGGAAACCTTGGTGGCCATCTTTAATTTATGCAAAATCTTTAATGATGTTTATCTTTGATACCATTTCAGTGTTCTATATGAAACTTGGTATACAGAATCTATGTATCAAGAGACTTGCAATGAATAACCACATCAGTTTCTCTGAGTGGTGGGAAGGATGGGCGGCCATCTTTAATTTATGCGAAATCATTAGGGATCTCTATCTCAGATAATTTTCAAATGTTCGATGTAAAATTTGGTATACATCGTCGATGCATCAACAGACTTATGTAATGAATACCGGTTTCTCTGATTGGACGGAAACGTTTGAGGCCATTTCTAATGGCAAAATTTTTCATAATCTGTATATTTGTTACTTGACTGCTTGGTGTTCCTGAAGTCTTGTTTTAAATTGAATACATTATGAATGGCTGGCGGCCAGAGCCGAGGGGTTTTCAGATGCGCAGCTTCGTATTAGGCCTGTGAGCTTTGACCTCGACCTTCATTTTGGTACGCGACACATCGTCTCTCCGTAGGGTATCCACTCACCAAAAATTGGAACTGTAAATAGAAAACTGTTCCAGATATAGACCGGACACGGGGGACGGACAGACGGACGGAAACCGCCATCACATAATACGTCCGCCTTTTGGGCGGGCGTATAAAAATTGTTATGTCCGTGATATATAACTGAATGTTACATCTCCTTTTCAAAGAAGGAACCTTTTGATTTTGAGGTCAAAGGGTCTTGCAAAGGTCAAGGTCGCTGCAGCCTGAATATCAGGAAATGGTTGAAAATATTGATGTCCAGGTTATGAGCTCCAGTACAGGACTACAGAATTTAACAGAATTTCAGATATACGTCAAACTCATGGCAGTGAACATATCGATTCGGCAGTGTCAGTCCATTCCTCTGACTGTCTATAACTTCAGTTCTCCTTGTGATATCTCCACTTCTAGAATATGGATTGTGACAAAACTTTGGGTATGCTAATACCCCAGACTTGGAAGAATGCAAAAATATATATGAATTTTGAGGTCAAATGTCAAGACCAGGAGCACAAAAGTCTCCAACAAGAAGCTATCACTGTGCACCAAAATTATGGATTGTGGGTGTATATTGAAGCCCTGTGGGCTCTAATTTACTTGATATTAAATGTGAATGCACACAGCTTAATGCAGTATACAGATACATGCTTTTGGTAAATTCCCTGATAATTCAATCACAGGAACTGAATTTTCCCACCATAAAATCAGAGGGTGATCAATATTATGCAAATAATCCATATTTCTTCATAATTTTAACGGTTTTAGAGCGCGATCATATTTATTAGGATGACTGATTGAATTCTGTCCACAAAATTGGGGGTGTTTGAATTTTGATAGATTGATTGAATTATTAGAGGATTTACTACAAATGGGCAGACCTACATGTACGTCAAATTTCCCATCTATTTTCTCACAACTACTGTATGCCAAATTCACCAGCAAGGAGATTTGTATCATTTCACGATGCTCCTGTTTGGTTTTTATTGAATTGTTATTTTATCTTCACAGCATTTGGGTCAGAGAAGGAGGTCCCAGTTTGTGGCAACCATGCTATGATAGAGTTAACGCCTCAGGAACGACTGGCCCTCTATGAACATGTCATCTCCTCAGCAAAGGATGCTGGGAAGCCAGTCACAGAAATAACTGATGAGTTATTGTTTGATGAACTTGCCAAAAACAGAGGTATGGATATTGCAATCAGTTATAGCTCTCCCTTGCGCATTCAAATGTAGAACTTCGGGAGTCACACTATTAAGTTTTCTTTTATTCCTCTGTCAGAAAATTTACTGATGCCTCTTAATAACTAGCCATTATGCAATGAGGGACCAAAGTATTAAATTGCCACATTCTTGATGATTGCTATTTTTCAACCTTGGATCTTCTATTGTACCTGAAAATTTCAGACCAATTACGAGAGAAAGAGAATTAAGGTTTAACGTCGCATTCCAGAACAATTATGAGTTGATATTGTGACTCATCAAAGTAGCAATAATATGCGGTCGTACATGTATGATAATGTTTGTGCTATACATTTCCTCATGATAGAATCTTGCATTTTGATTGGATGGGAATAGCATTTACATTTGGAGATAGTAGCTGATGTAACCATGGTATCAGCCACAGATGTAACCATGGTATCAGCCACAGATGTAACCATGGTATCAGCCACAGATGTAACCATGGTATCAGCCACAGATGTAACCTTGGTATCAGCCACAGATGTAACCTTGGTATCAGCCACAGATGTAACCATGGTATCAGCCACAGATGTAACCATGGTATCAGCCACAGATGTAACATGGTATCAGTCACAGATGTAACCATGGTATCAGCCACAGATGTAACCTTGGTATCAGCCACAGATGTAACCTTGGTATCAGCCACAAATGTAACCACGGTATCAGCCACAGATGTAACCATGATCTCAGCCACAGATGTAACCTTGGTATCAGCCACAGATGTAACCTTGGTATCAGCCACAGATGTAACCACGGTATCAGTCACAGATGTAACCATGATCTCAGCCACAGATGTAACCATGATATCAGCCACAGAGGGAACTAATATTCTTTCAATACTTCCACCCTGGCGGGGCAATATTCTTCTTCCAGGAGGGAACTATTATCACATTTGTGCATGTATAGTTTGACCCATTACAGTTATTAAATTCGAACAACGATGAGACATTTCTTTCAACCCTCATCATGTTAGTCCAATGTTGATGAAGTTGGATGTTTTACTGATGTGGATCACCAAACATGCCCTGGTATATCATAATTGTTTTCCATAATATTTGATGATGTTAAAAGTTTGTTTTTTGGCTGTGGTTTCCAGGAGAAGATGATGGCCAACCTCAATCATTCAAGGAACAACTGGCTGCTCAGAGAGATTTCAAACGTAGACGACAGACGTATCGTGCTAAAAATGTCCACATCACAAAGAAATCATACACTGAGGTATTAAAAGGCAGCAGACGATAATATCATACAGCTCTGTATATCGAATATTTGTACTGTACATATGGCCATTGCGAACAAGGTTTTCTGCACTGTTTGAGTTAAAAATGTCCACATCACAAAGAAATCATACACTGAGGTATTAAAAGGCAGCAGACGATATATCATACAGCTCTGTATATCGAATATTTGTACTGTACATATCATGGCCATTGCGAACAAGGTTTTCTGCACTGTTTGAGTTGCATCACTTCCATCCACTTTAACTTTACTCTGTTATACTACCACCAAGCTTGTAATCCATCCCTCAGTATGACATGATGCCTTGCGGAATGGGTTTAATTATAGTGTTGCAGGGTCAGTGTTGAACAATCGGCTCTATCCAGGGTTTATGATGTGATACAGGGTCAGCCTTCAACCATTCAGATGAAGTCTAATGGAAATTGACGTAATTCAGGAATGTCACGAGGAACTTCTCAGCACAAGGTTTCTCTGTAACATTGAGATGTCCTCTATTATGACATTTGTATGCACACATCAGTTTTCAAAGACGAGGTCAAAGCTGCTGTGCGTGAAGAGCTGATATATGGGAATGGTCAATTGAAGAACAAAATCAAATAGCTTTTTCAGTACAGCCGGATGAAATGTAAGGACAAGTATATCAGGTTTAGGATAACGGTACATATTCTAATCCACGATAAAATTTGCTATTTCCGCAGATTATGAGGGAACTTATCGTTAACCAGACTGAAATGTTACAAAAGACAATAGAAGAGGAAACGAAGGAGAGCAGCTCGGATAGAGGTCAAGGTGATATCGCATCTGGGTCAGGGTCACAATCAAGGCCAGATTTAGACAGAGGCCAATGTGGCACGTCATCCAGGTCAAGGTCACGATCAAGATCAAGGTCAGGCAGAGGTCAAGGTGGCAAGGCATCCAGGTCAAGGTCACAGTCAAGGTCCGACAGAGGTCAAGGTGGCAAGGCATCCAGGTCGAGAAGAGGTCGCACTGGCAAGATATCTAGGTCAAGGTCAAAGTCCCCATCGTTGGTGAAAGAAAGGTAAGAAACTAGTTTCCCTATGTGGAAGTCAATGTTATACAGATATCCTATTTAGAAGGTTGATATATAGGTTTCTACCCTATTTCTTCTAATTATACAGATGGCAAAACTTAACTCCAGGCATCTGCAGGGAGAAATTATGCTAACTTGCTACAAGTTTCACTAGCTAATTTTTCAGTTCTCGGGATAAATCTGTTTTCGATTTATTAGGATGGAGAAAATCAGGACAGAGGAAAAATCGGCAGTTTTCGAATTAAATTTGGAAGGCAAAGTATTAGGGAAATTACCGTAACATATATATATGTGACAGTATTTAGACTCAGTTGACATACAGATTTTTTTTTCTACTTCTTAATCTAAAAATGCTGTTCGAAAAATTAGAAGAAATAGGGTAAATATATTGGAAGAAATAGGGTAAATATATTTTTGGCATGAAGGTCCACTTTTCTAATCTCCAGTCAGTGTGTGCTAAAATGTGATGAGTGTACAACACCATGAAATCATCCTGACCTGCCTAGCTAGCTATGCTAAAAATAAATGCTGTTTAATTTATATCGATCCACAGTCCAGCAGTTGAATACTGCTTCATGTGTGAGAATAAAATGCAATGTGCAAAGAATTCCTTTTGAATTCCTGAGGCACTTTTTGGTTAAATAATGAATTTGGTTTTTTGGTAATGAACAACATCAGTATGTAGTTTCAGACTAAGATACAATAAGGTCAGTTTTCCAGGGGTGAACTGAAGCTGTTTAACCTGGGACGTAATGGGACAAATCAGTAGTGTATTCTAATCTACAGATGGAACTTGCGGATTCATATTTCATTCAATCATCAACGTTTGACAACATAACTATCAGTGCATATGAACACATTAAGCAACTCGTGCATTTTATCGCACGAGGCTCTATACGGGAACTATAGACCTGAACCAGGTGTTTTTAACATATAATTGTGTATAACATCTACTTTTGTATTTTCAGCCCATCAGATCATGGCTCTAATGACGGAACTGGACCAAGCCACAAACATCATAAAAAACACAAGCACAAATATAAACACAAAAAGCATCACAAATCTGATAGAACAAAATGAGTCCAGTTTATCTTTTTTGTTTTCTTATTGTACTTTGTGTAAATAAGCGGATATGGGTATACACTTTGTTTTTGACCATTGACTAGCAGGCAATACAGATTGGACACTTCTTCTGGTGCATTCAAAATTGAAATGCAATAGAGATCAAATATCAAGAACATTTCTTCCCAGAGGGTTGATATATTTCAGGTTTCGACAAAAATGTAGATATGGTCCTAAATTGTGGAATATTATTATTGGGAAACAACAATGCATTATAAATGTCAGTGATGATTGGATTATCACATCAGATTTATACATAAATCATGTAAATCTGATATCTGATTATTAAATGAACATTACTCTCGTGAAACTATTTTATTTCGTTTATTCCTTTAAAGGGAAACGGCAACTAAACTGGCTAGATTTTTGAAAAGTTGATAGGTAGATACTTCATGTTGGGAGCTATTGCCCAATCCTTTGTGCAACTGAAAAGGCTCAAGTCTAGACGCATTGTTGATCCCAGACCTGGCTATTGTATGCATTGTCTCGTGAATCTTATATGAAGTATGAACCTGAATAGAGTAGTCTTTTCATGTTGCCGCGGTCCCGACATTGTGGCACCATTACACGGGGTAGCTATATGGACTGGTCTCTGGTGTAAACATTGGGGTAAATGGACATGGTGACCCTATTTCCCCTCCCCAACTGCAAGTGGATTAGGCCAGATGCGACCATGATGTCATAATGCTATAAATATTCATGGTATGGGCTCTCAAAACATCAAATTGAATTGAAATACACAAGATCCTATATAGCGACATGTACGATTGGGGAGCATTGATAGGATATTAATTCATCAAGATTGGTTATTCACAGTTGAGAAAGGTCTGGGATCAACAATGCGTCTAGACTTGAGCCTTTTCAGTTGCACAAAGGATTGGACAATAGCTCCCTACATGAAGTATCTACCTATATTCAGCGCAGTGTCTTAAGTCCACTGAGCACTAGGAAGCATTCTCAGGATTGGTCTCTCTCTCCTGGTTGGCACTTGAGTTACTGCAAGCGACATGTTCAAATGAGGGAGCAGGGTATTTGTGCAGCTGAAAAGGCTCAAGTCCAGACATTGTTGTCCCCAGACTTGGCTATTGTACGCGTTGTCTCGTGATCCTTACATGGAGTATGAACCAGGAGCACATAGGATTTTAATTTTAATTAGATTGGTAAATATAGAGTAAATAGTGTGCTAGATTCCATGATATTGACTGCAATCTCTCCCATCATGTGCATATATAAATGTGGTTGACTTGTTTTCACTTCGTCTCTCACAAAACAATGGTCGATAACATGAGTGGGTCATTGGTATCCCGTGCAAACCATTCTCAACTTCTTGGGAGATCTTCAGTTCACTCTTGATTTTTGCTCAGCAGTCCCTGGAGCCAACGCGTGCCAGTGCAGAAATATTCCATCAGACAATAAAATACATCAGTGAAACATTCATATTCGGGAACTAATTATCTCTTATAAATAAATATCCTTATCACCCTAAAGGTCTTCAAATAATTAAGAGAAATAACAGGCCATTATGGTACCAGTGGGCCTAATTCAATGTTGATCATGTTCTTGTTAACGAAAGTTTTTACATATGCGACGTCTGGTTGATGAATTTTTCGGAGGTTGGGGGGAGGAGTAGGGGGTATCTCTGTGATGTAGGTTCACTGAGAGGGAGGTTTGTTGGTAGCGTATGAGGAGAGGGGCGAGTCCAGATATTTTGCGTTTACATACTAAATGGATGACGCTTAAAGTGTTGCTGATTGCGAGATTAGAGTATCCCCTCAGCCAGCAGCTTGTATCCTGGAGGCTAAGATGCACCCTAGAAAGTTCCTGTATTTTCTTTGAAATAATAGCTTTATGTTCATCTTCAGGGGCTTAGCTCAGGTTTGTTATTCTAAAATTGTTAAGAACGAACCTGAATTTACCTATGGTAATACCTATAATAATTCAATCACAGGAAGTGAAATTTCCCACCATAAAATCTGGAGGCGATTAAATTTATTAGAACATGCAGTTGACACCAAATGGTTCAAATTATGCATATAATACAGTATTTCTTTGTTATTTAAATGATTTTAGGAATTCTAAAATCATTTGGAAAGATGTTACAGAAATAGGACTGAAAATGTTATACGGCAGATCTCCGGGATCCATGGAGAGACCATATCACTTGTTCTTGTGAATTCTTCACATACCCCCCACAAATTAAGTTTGAGTGTTTTATACCAACTTGTGTGGAAATGATATAATAATTTTTCAATGAATAAAGGAAAATATGTTATCAGAGAAATGACTTCAAATCCGACAGAATGGACAGAACTCTGATGTATGGTGGGCCATTCTTGATTTATTCAACAAGGTAACAATAGTTTCCAGCATATACATTAACAATCAAATTAAAATCAGTCAACAAACACTTGAAGTGGATGGGGAAACAAATAGGATACTTCAAAGGCCAGTAGAACCTGAATTTACTTTACCAGTCACATCAAAACTTTACGTTTTCAGTGATGTCCATTTATGGGAATAGAAAAAACGGACTACCTCCTTTGTCCAACACTTGGACATGAGGCCTGGTACACAAGACCAAGTTTTCTTTGACAAGTGAGACTAAATTTATGGAAGTCTGTAGTTGCCATTAGCTTTCTCACAAGCTTGTATTCTAGCAGTATACAGTGAATGGCCAGAACAATTTTCCACAAATTTGGTCTCGTGTGTACCAGGCCTAATAATCTTTACCAGGTGGTCTGTAATCACAGTAGGTCATGGACAGTTGAAACTGTCAAAAACTTGAATATGTGCACATATGAACTTAAATTATCATATGCAATATTTGTTCTCATTGCCCTGAAACCTGTTGACATTTTATCCCTCTTGTAATCCCATGATGCAATGTTCATCTTTGGCAACTAAATAATTGATACACTGTCATGTAGTTGACATGAATACACAATGCATCATGGTTTTGGAAGAAGAATATAATTTCAACAGGGTTAAGGGCTATTGTTTAGACCCTGCCTACCTCCCACATTTTCAAACTGGAAAACAAATGCACCGACTCAATAATTGAACAATGATTACAAAATAATTCGAAAATTTAGCAACTGATGAATATTCATACAACACTTGGTGTGGTGCAGAGCCCATCATGTGCAAAAAGCGATAGGTATATCACATAGATAAACAAGATTAGATAGAGTAAATAATGCAATCAAGAGGTCTTGAGTTGCTTCATACTGCACATTTTACTGGAGTATTTTATATGGATACACAAAAATGAAATGCACAGGATCTTGGTCATGTTGGTGGAAAGATGAACAAGGTATAATGCTCTTCTTTCATGACCTAAAGTATACAAAACTTGTGTACCAGTTTAGTTCTCTATCACTCAATTCTTGAAGACATCAAATTCCAAAGCAAAAGACATCCATTTTTTTTTTCATTATCATACCATACACCACTATATAAAATATATTTCAACAGTAAAACAACTTTCATAAAACACAAATATACTACGCTTTGAACTGCATACACTCGGGTTTGGAGTACTTGTCTACAAGGGGACAGAACTGGATGAACGGTTTCACCATACTAATAATTTATGCTTCAGATCAACGGCTTGACTGGTTATCTCCCCTCAATTTCCAATATGGAAAAATGCCAATACAGGGGAGGTAACCAGCCTTATTAAAGGCTTCACAGGTTTTCCTGCATTCCAAAACTACAGGGAACCCCGATTCACTACACTAGCTAATACTGACCAGATACACAGAGGAATGCATAATACATAATGTAATAAATTGGATCATACATTTTGTAACGACTATTCCCCGACAGAAAACATCCAATAATGTCTCGTGATGCCATTTTTCATTTCTATAATAATAACGCACATCAACAGCAAGCATACCATCAAACTGGTGAAGTTCAAAATACCAGGGATTCATATAATCTGAAATAGAATTTTTTTTAAAATCAAATTAGGTGATTTTGGTCTTAGGGGATTTCATTTGACTAGTTCTCTGATCTGCAACCAGTTTCAAATTTTTTCATAGGTTAAAGAGTTTTTGTCAAAACTTCTAGCATATTATTATTTAAACATATGATAATCCCTCTAATAATTCAATCACAGGAAGTAAATTTTCCACCATAATATCTGAGGGTGATCAAATTTATCAGAACAAGATGTTCACAAAATAGTTCAAACTCGTACATATAATCCATTATTTCTCCGTTATTTGAATAATTTTAGAGGGTAATCAAATTTATTAGAACCATTGATTGAATTTTGTTTCCGAAAATGGGGATGATTGCATTTTGATTGGGACTGAAGTATTAGAGGGATTACCAATCAGTAGGGGATTGGGAATTTGATTGAATTATGCACATGATTACCAGGGGTAAAACAGGACTATTAAGCCCTGAATATTTGATGATATTTCACCATATATGGTAACATACTATCAGAATAATGCTAAAAATACACATCTCATTTTATTTATTTACTAAAAAGTTTTACACAACAGAATATCCATTTAAGTAAAACAATTGCTTGGACAGACACACAACATTTTTTTTAACAAATGTTCAGGCTCAGGTTATTTGCCTTGCCCTTAAAGGATGTCCAATTTTTTTAATGAATATATTTTACAAAACAAATATGGCAACTAACCATTATATCTCGAAAAACATTCAACAATCTATACTTTGTTATTTATAATCTTTTCCATTTAAACAACTCTCTCCGCAGAAATATGTAACATTTGAATACTGCTAACAAACATGTATCTCTCAAAAACAACAAGTATTTTAAAATTTGTAACTTAACTGACAATTTTGAGCAAATCTATATAATACATTATACATTCTATATTATATACATATGTACAATTTATGACTTATGCCAATAAAATACACACATTAGAAAGTCATTCTCTTTGGTTTTATCCAGTTTGAAGAATTATTCTCTTCATTAAAATTTGACCAAGCTTTGTGCTTACAACAGCTGCCTTCAAATTTCAAGCTTCAATAACTAGACTACTGTAATCCGTCTAATAATTCAATCACAGGAATTCAAATTTTCTACTCTAAAATCATGTGATCAAAATAGTTCAAAATCATGTAAACAATCCATTATTTCCTTGTCATTTTTAAGATTTGATAGGGGGATTGAATTAGAGGAATCACTTTATTGTCTGTAGACATTTGGCCATAACAATAGTATAGATCACCAAATGAAATGTTCTACCACAAGACTGAGAAATACCAATTCTGTCTAATTATATTAATCAGTCTCCTGTTTGTCTCTGCATCCACAAAAATTAGTATAGGCCTACACGGATTCGGTGATTCTACCATATATTCCCTGTGCTTTCGGCAGCTTGGACTAACGTTTAGTACCCGGCATGAAGAGCAAAAGGCAAGTTTTGATCCAGTTACAAGGTGCCCACAATTACTGAATTTGTTCTAATCGGATCAGGTTTTCAGAAGTTACTGTTCGGAAATGTAATTTTAACTTGGCCCACGAGTGATGAAAAACAATCCCAAGCGAGATCTTAAGGCAAGGTACCCACATACCAAATTTGGAAAGAATACGTTCAGGTTTTCAAAAGTTATTGTACGGAAACAAAATTTTAACAGGGAATTTACCATACATTAATAATATTTCAAATCATATATTAAGAATATTTCAAGTTATATATTAAGAATTTTTCAAATCGTATATTAAGATTATTTCAAATTGCTCCATATTAAAATCTCTGCAATCAATCACTGAATACGGTAGCTGTTTATATGCAATATTAACTATAAACTCTTCATGACCCCGCAAACAAACTTACCTGCACATGTATCACCAAGATTATTACATGTACTGCACTCTCACATGTATACAGTATAAGGATAAAATTTGTTCAAATATAACATGAAATATTTTCCAGGTTTTCAGTGGAATGATATATGGTTACATGTATGAATACCACAAGGTTTTCACAATTGTTGATATCACAAGCCTAGGTACACAAGGCCATACCTGTCCTATCAATAGTGAATGGATTTCAAATAACAGTTTGCGAAAACATTACCAAATTATACAGTGTATATATACTCTTTCGTAAAATGAATCTGGGAAAAGAGAACTTCACATGAGGGAACAATGATGCAATAAAAAATTGAAAGAAATAATACCAAGAGGAATGTGGATGCAGACAAATTTGCAAGCCCAATTCTGACTGGATGGTCAGATTGGAATGTGACTAATGGAAATGAAGAACAGTAAGGATCAGAACACACCTTCTGCAGTGTCATAGAATTTTGACTTTTTTACCTGCTATGCGATTGTACTACCACTAGCTTCTCTCGCAAAATGATTGGGAGAACAAAGATTCGTAATGAATCAGGTGACCTTGTGACAATAATCCATTGAAATATCGAATGTTCACAGGAGGTATAATAAACATCGCAAAGTTGTGACCAGATTGTTTATGAGTACAGATGTTCATCACTGTCGGAGCATCACTACATGAAAGGTTGAAAGTTGACGGGTGGTCGTCTCCCCTTGGTAGGAATGGGAGACTCCCAAACGGTCACCGTTCCATCAGCCGTTGACATATAAAGCCGTTGATTGTCGACTGTGAATGTCAAGCTGAAAACGGAAGGGATTTTCACAAGATTTACAACTGATTGTCAATAAGGAGAATTGAACAAAATTATGTTGAGAACGACAATAGGTCATGGATTGATTAACAGATATCAAATGAATTAGAAGTCTGCAAACTTTGATTAGATTGTCTAGAATGAATTGGCCACCACCTGTCACAGTTGCGCAGTAAGATTTGATACATGTCATGTTCACACAGATTGAAGACAATAATCGTGTGATGCATCACAGGAGATGAGCTGATGCTCCCCCACATGCGACTTTGCATTACATCTTGCATGTGCAGAGACTGCAAGGGTCTAGAGATGTAGGTGGTTTGACTTGTGACAGTGCCGTCTATCTAGTCCAATCTAATGATACACACATCTAGTTCACCTGCATATGCAGATATAGTTAAAATCATACTCGGAAGAATTATCAGAGTAGATAGGGGTAATAATGCTTAAATTAATACAAATTTTACAGTGAAAATATTCATGATGGATGGCAAATCACGATATCCTTCATACAGGTAAAAGTCTAGATCTCAGTCTACAATGTAGATCAATAGGACAGTCCGGAATAATCCTGTGTTATATGAGCACACCACTAACCTGACCACGGGCTTGGCTAGCAGAGAATGATCCTCCAGATCACGGACATGAGTTAGATCCCAGGAACTCCACAATCTGAAACAAGACGGGCAATGCTAGATATAGGGAATAGTGAACTCCGGCCTAGCAAACTCCAGCACACACACACCTATGTTCCTTGTCCATCTATCTATTTCAATGTGCTCGGGGCCAATTCTGTGTGCATGGACCAGAAATCCTAGCGCTCACCCAATCCAATCCTTGTGCACTTGAAATGTTCCTCACTCTCATACAAAGTTCCATGCGCTCAGACAAATTTCCACCAAATATACTGATTTCAGGAAAAAATTGGTGCGAGTCCATGAAGCTTTGTCCACGACTGTGGCATACTTCTCAAGTGTAACGATTGGATAGGGTGAGCGATTTCTGATCCATCCACACGGAATTGGCCCCAAGCATAGGGAAATAGATAGATGGACAAGGAACTGAGGTGCATACTTGGGGGAGTTTCCTAGGCCTGGAACTAAAGTAGATGACAAAACTGAAGTCTTCTTCAGCTAATTTGTCCTCAACTGGCATGTGGTGCAAAGTTAAAAGGATTGTCACATTAATTCCATGTGATTGCAGCAATAATTCTACATGAATTATTGTCACAATAATTCTACTTGATCCTCACAATGACTTGCACACATACCTGACTACACCACTGCTGAGTCCCCCGGCTATCACATTGACGGACCATCCCTCAGGAGCACTGGAGTAAGCCAGACAGTTGATGGTCTGCTGACAATACTCTGCCTTAATCAGTTCACCATTCACTGTGTGTAGCTGTAAACTACTGCCCATACCTGAAGTGATAGAGACATTGATAAATATTAGGATTATATAATCTTGTTTACTAGGTCAATGGGGAAGTATTGATATACGGATTCCATCAGGTTAGGGAGAACTAGCTCTCTAAAATGGAGGTAAAAAAGGTAGTTTTTGCTTATATAGTCCGATTTATTCATCATAACACTGCAAAATCTTCACGCAACTTAGCCTATACAGCGTAGGTGATGTAAAAGTAATTTTCCAATGAAAGTGTGCAGTCATATTATGATTGGAGAACAAGTCATGTCTATTATAATATACAAATTAGATAGACAACAATTTGTGTTTTAATACCATCCGATGTGGATATACATGTCCATGGTCGGCTATGGCAGATATCTCTTAGTTCGATATTTTCTGGACTTTATTGGATGAAAACTTTTTTCACCTCCATTTTAGAGAGGGAGTTCTCTCTGACCATTCATACCTCAGCGATCGCTGTCTGGATAAAATAATTGGGTAGTACATGTAACAGGTCTCCTATGTTTAATATATGGGGATGTTCTGCTAACCCTCGAGTATATTAACATGCCAAATTTTGTATCACTGTAAGCATATTACCCCTAAAAGGATACCAGTACTTATTTAATTTTCCTAATTTTTACCTGTTTAGCCAGTTCAAAACTTTTCGTCTCCATACTGGGGTACTACCTTAACTGATCAATCACTGTGGGGTCACATCGGGGCTTTCCCAGTGTGGCATTCATCAAACTTTCCTTCAAAAATCCTTGGTTTAAATCACCATTTAACTCAAGAAGGACATTCATCGGGCATCATGCTGTACTGATCTATTTAGTTTTTATTCGGAAGAACTAGTACAGATCATGGATGATCAAATTAAGGCATTCAAATTAAGTCTAATTGAAACTATATTGTAATGGGAGAGAAATAATCCAGCCTCACCTTCATCACTGACTGTGGCGATATCCCCCAGAGTGTCACTGACAGCTACACTCTTGATAGGACTACTGTGATCAGAGATGGAATTCACATACGTCAGTCTGAAAGGAGAGAGAGAGAGAGAGAATTGTGGTTTAATGTTGCATTCAGCACTATTTCAGCTATATATCGACGATCAAACAAAATTCTTGTCCAATTGTGCCAACAACCAAAGTCAACAACTGAACAATCTAAAAGTGATCAGCACAACGCATTAAAATCTTCTACATACATGAAAAATTTATACAACCAGTCTGACAGAAATCCGATCAGACCATTGTTATGGAACATCGCAGAAAGTCAAGATTTCGAGGAAACTTGTAACATTGGTTTGTTTTTTAACTGAATCAGCTAATTCAATTTTTGAGAAAACATCCAGTTTGTCCATAATTAACATTCAAACGATATGAATATTTATGTTTATAAATAAATGATATAATTGAATAAGCTGTTATTCTGGGTTTTTGTCATCTTCACAAGTCCAGGTAAATCCTAAATCCTCGCAGAGGGTTTACCTGAACCTTTTTGGTGATTTGGACGAGTTCTCATCTATTACACAATCTCCTACATTTCATCCCCAGCGGTTGTTTTGAATTAGCGCATCGGTATCTGAAGCCTGCGGTTTTCGCTTTGACAACCGATGTCGACTACAGCCTAACTTCAAAGGTAGTCTGGCTGGCGATGAAATTGAAACCAGTCAAAGCTCAAACCTCGCTGCGGATTGGCCTGATGAGCTGCATCAGCGTGCTTACTGACTGGTTCGGTTTAGTGGGAACCCCTCGAGCGATTTATATCCAGAACTGCTATCGGTAACTAACCAAGCCAGTGTAATGATCGTAACCTACTGATTGATACACTGGCTCGCGAGGATGGGTTTTTGTGTGAATTAGCTGACTGACCTGTTGAGATCCCAGATAATACAGGTGCCATCCTCACTGGCACTGACCAGCACACTGTACGGCCAGCACACCTGTAGACTGGTGATAGTCCCAGAGTGACCATATAGGTGTTTAGGATGACCAAACACCAGGATATCGCTCTCCTGAAAGGTACAACAATATATAATTACATCTCTATGTTGTAAATCATATACTTCCGTTGCTTCTAAACATTACACACAGTAAATTCTCTAATAATTCAATCACAGGAAGTAAAATTTTGGACCATAAAATCAGCAGGTGATCATATTTATTGGTACAGGAAGTTCAACATCTCCAAAAAGTCATGCAAATAATCCATCTTCATTATTTTACACGACCACCAAATTGGATGTGTTTAAAGTGTAATAAATAATAAGGTGATCGAATTATTAGAGGATTTACATAATCTAACACAGGAAGGAAGCAATCAGAGATTGCTCAATTGTATGCCCCCCCCTTCCACTTTAATCCGACACTGCCCCGCCATTGTTCTGTTCTTTATTGGTTGGTGGAGGCCTAATTTGGATAATTATAAAAATTCTGTTTGTCACTTTTTTGCCATGTCTCACATAATACATATTCCAAATATCAAGCAACAAGTGATAATACGATGCTTCGATGCAAGATGGTCGCCAGGGTTTTCACCAAATCCAAAAATGTGACCTGGTTATGAGACCTACATTGCTTGGGAGTATATTGTGGTGAAATTATGAAGCGATCAGTGAATTTTGTACCCAATTCACTGTTTTTGGGGCAATTTCATACTTCAGGACCTATGTTGTCTGCTTTGGAATGTAGAATAACATATAATATAGCCATTTTCCTGGTTCAAATCAGTTATGGACTGAGATCCAGCTTGGACAAATAAATATATCCCATTCACTTAGGTTTAAACAAAGGGCCATAACTCTTGAAAATATAACCGAAAACAGAGAAACTTCACGCTACACACCTATGGGTCACTGACCACATATCATGCGTATTTCATACTTGTTCATACAATATTAACCGAGATCCAGCCCTACAAATCCCAATTCACAAAGATTTGAAGAAAAAAGGGCCATAACTCTTGAAAATATAGGCAAAATGAGGAGAAACTTCACGCTGCACAACTACAGGGCACTGATCACATATCCTGCAAATTTCATAATTGTTCATACAATATTCACCGAGATCCAGCCCGGACAAGTTCCAATTCACAAAGATTTGAAGAAAAAAGGGCCATAACTCTTGAAAATATATGCGAAACGCGGAGAAACTTCACGCTGCACAACTACAGGGCACTGATCACATATCCTGCAAATTTCATAATTGTTCATACAATATTCACCGAGATCCAGCCCGGACAAGTTCCAATTCACAAAGATTTGAAGAAAAAAGGGCCATAACTCTTGAAAATATATGCGAAACGTGGAGAAAATTCACGCTGCACAACTACAGGGCACTGACCACACATCCTGCAAATTTCATAATTGTCCATACAATATTAACCGAGATCCAGCCCGGACAAGTCCCAATTCACGGAGAATTCAGGAACAAAGGGCCATAACTCTTGAAAATATAAGCGAAACGTGGAGAAACTTTACGCTGCACAACTGTGGGTCATTGACCACATATCATGCAAATTTCATACTTGTCCATACAATATTAACCAAGATCCAGCCCGGACAAGTCCCATTCACAGAGATTTCAGAAAAAGGGCCATAACTCTTGAAAATTATACCGGAACTCGGAAAAAACTCCACGCTGCACAACTACGAGCCACTGGCCACATTCCATGCAAGTTTCGATCCTGTCCATCAAATATTAACCGAGATATTGCCCGGACAAGAAATTCGGACGGACGGACAAAGCGATCGCTATATGCCCCCCCTCTAGTTAGAGGGGGGGCATAATAAACAATCAGCTGAATGAAAGTTTCAGTACTACCGGGTTATTAACTCTTTCCCCCATACAAGCGGGTTTTTGACAACTTGTGTTGATCTCCATGTAAGCGTGTTTTGACGGGTGTTCGCCTATTCCATGAAGATGGATTTTGACATGTCAATGAGTTCCCATGTGATGGATTATTTTTGCATTTTTTTCGCGTTTACTTTGAGTAAAACCTAATTAAAACTATACATTTTCCGAAAACCAAAATTTGAATAAATCTGATTTATGTACTGTTGGTTTGTTTTGTAATAAGGGTAAATTGAAATCCGGAGAGGAACAAAAATAATTGACTAAAAATGCATGATTTAACACCAAATGTGTCTGATGTGCTCCAAGATAAACATTAAAAAAATGGTAAAATCTGCTTCCAAATTCCTGAATATTTCACATAACGCGAGTATAAACAGCCAGAGTATCTGACACGGATGACCACCTCGTCAAATTCGCGCTTCTGAGTTTATTATAAACATTTCCCGGGACCTGTTGATCTCCCGTTTTAAAATTTATTCGCCATTCTTGCCCACGCTGCCTCTCATTGACAAGTGGCCATGGCGACCACGTGCAAACAAAGCGTTCAGCTCCAATCACGCTGGGCCTCTGAAAAGGTTACTCAACCTTGGCCAATCAGTGATGCTGTTTTACTTCAACTTATCACCAGTCTTCAATCTCCTTTGCGGAAGTATATGGGATTAAAGCAGTTATAGCTTGTTCTATACCTGCCATCTCGTGATGTGACTACCAAATCCCGAATCTATGGAGAATTAACTTCACTAAGATATACAATATTGCGGAAATGGCATCGGGGAAAAGCAGGACGTAAACGCTACTAGGCGGAGCTAAAATGCGACAATTTCTTTGCCTTTTTTCGTGATGTCCAATAGATGGAAAGCAGACACAACACATTTTCTCACAAGATTACTTATTTTTACAATAAATGTTGCTGATATTGGTATAAAACGTGAAAAAATAACATAGAATGGGTCTGTGGGAGACCATTGGTAAATATTTCTCCACACGACATGGGACATAAACGGGATATTTTACATCACGGAAAAAGTATGAAAATTGAAACTAGTCTATGGGTTAAAGGCCCACGCCATTACAAATCTATTATGGGTCAGAGAGAGAAAATTCCCTGCAAGTCTAAGGGGGAAAGAGTTAAACTGTGAACACTGTACTACAGTACAAGACTATACTTAAATATGGGGTGTTTACCTTGGCTGAATTGTAGGACGTATTGTGGACTGTGATGACACCTGTCTTCCCTCCAGTAAACAGAAGTCGACAGTCGGGCAGTGAAGCACAGCAACACACCTGAAAACAGAAAATGACACTTGAAAATATTTCGCTTGTGTGTATGAAAAGACAGTCAAAGAACATTTGCATTTGGTGATGAGAGGGAATGCTTTAATTAATTTCCTTAAAATTGACAAGGGTTGTTTTTATTGTCAAGTTTCAACTGTATTAGGACAATACCTCATTGGAGGGTTCATCAAAGAGGAAGTTGACAGCAGGTTTATCTTGTTTGTTCTGTATCCTCAGTACCCCGTCAGGGTAACCCCAACTGACGATGGCCGCCCACACCACATCTGTAGTATTCATGGCAATCACACCTGCATAGAAAAAGTTCACAAATCATTCAAAGTCTTTTCATTTCTAAACATACAATTTAAAGACTTCCCATAATTTTCTGGGATTTTCCAGACCACAGGGCGAATGTTAGCCCCCGATGATCAGTGGCACCTGATATAATTCTTCCAAGTTAACGATCCAAACTTTATCACTTCATTTCTTTCATCATTAGTAAGTTGAACGGTTTAAGTATTTGCCTAGATCATACAAGCTGCGAAATCGACATATTTTTACTATCTCGGTTAATCTCAAAGGGGACTCTGTCACTGTACAGAAGTTCAAACAGACATCCCATTGTAAAAGTTGCCCGAGGCACAAAAGATAATTCCTGTGAAAATGCACTGAAAATAAAACTGCGAAAGATAATTCCCACGAACATTAAAGCATCTACTGTATGCAATTATTCTTTAAATACGTTTCTTTCATACTTCTGAACTCTTGAAGAAATAAGCCATATTTGATTAACTGAGGAGGAGGATTGTCTGCTGGTGTACCACTGATGTATCACTGCTGTACTACTGGTGTGCCACTGACCTCTTTCCTTACTGTACATAACGAGTAGACAGCTGTTGGCCCCGATCCCAAACACCTCACCCGTAGGCAGCGAGGCCAGAGAGGCAACAATCTCGTCATAGTGGGTCTGCCAGATAGGCTTAGGCTCAGTACAGTCAGGAGAGCCCACATAGACTCCCCATCGGAGCCCCAGCACCTGCTTCAGGGGGCTTTTCTGTGAAGAAGGAATAGAGAAAATATCAGAGTTGCAGGTTACATTACAATAATTTCCCTCATAATTTCATCACAGGAAGTGCAGCAAAAATGGCATATATCTGGCAATATTTTCCATGGTAACAGCTACAAAGTGTCACATTTTGTAATTATATGACATTTTCTTCAATTTGAATGAAGAATGGGAATGTTATTTTTTTCTCTGTTTGAATAACAGAGTTGAAAAGTGAACTTCCTGTGATTGAATTATTAGGGGAATTACTTACACTAGGGTAGCCTCCTCAGTGCAATTTAATACACAAGCTTTCGACCCCCACATGAGAGTTGAAAACAGTATACGACAAACAAATTGTTTCAAAAAAGTTAACGCAATGTGGTTTCTGAAATGAACACAGAAAATGTAGTTATTTAAAGCAAAGATTTTCAGTTTGGCAGAAAATCTTGCCCCAATTTCATGTCAAATATATCCGAAATTAGGTATACATGTACATGTAAAAGGCTACACTTCACCATTAAGTTCATTCTGAATGCAGGCGCACAATACAGTCATGCACTAACCGTTTCATCAGTGTTCACTGCAGTCAGAGGCTGTACAGGATGGGATGGGACTGAAGTTGGTTTGATGAAGAGCTGGGCTATCTTCTCCAGGCCTCCAGCTGTACTTTCCAAGGGGACTGCCTTTGGTGGATGTGGGGTGAAAAACAGCTGTTTAGGAGTCTGTCCATAGGTCTTTATCATTGTCTCCACAGCATGACGGCGCACAGGATCTCTGATACTCTCCACATCAACACCAAAATACGTCTGCAAATTCATAGATAAGGTAATACCATAAAATTGGAGAGTGATGAAATTTATTAGAACAGGAAGTTGACAAAATGATTCAAAATCATGCATATAATCCATTATTTCTTTTTTACTATCTATGGTCTTGTGTTCGCAGGCCCTTTACCCTAAGTCGCATTGTTCTCTCAAATATCACTGTGTACAATGGGGCCTATGTATGCAAGTCAGATAGCCAAGGTAGTCAAAGAATCAATTTATTATATTTGGTCATCAGTGACCAGGGGGTAAATCAATGAGTGAAACTAAACAGCCAAGGAACACAGCTGACAATTGAAGGCACTGCTCAAGAACAAGTTTCATTTGAATCAATTTGTTAAAGGTGAAATGCAAAGGTTTTCATATTTTCCTTTTCATATTCTTCATGGGCCATTTAATGATTGAAATATGACAGCTTAACTACTTCATTTGACTTTATTTGAAGTATTTCGTCTCCTGGTATCTTTTGAAAAGTGCTTCGAAGTTGGTATCTCAAGACCGGCCCATTTCAGAAATGAAATCCACATCGCTTATCTGCCCTTGCTTGATGCTGGTTTGTGACGTCCCATCAGACCACCTGCCCGGTCATTAATACTTGTAACCTTCAGTCTCAGTAACATTCAGTCTTCTGACGTGACGTCACAATCAAGAAAAGATAAGCGATTACGTTTTGCAAATCTGACCTCGACCTTCATTTTTGTACGCGACACATCATCTTCAAGTAGGGTGTCCACTCACCAAAAATTGGAACTGTAGATAAACATGAAGCTGCGCTATCGAAACCCCTCGGCTCTGAACCCCAGCTATTATAATGTAAGGGTGTCTCTTCCAATTGATTGGCTTGTGGGAAGAAACATTTACCCCTGGTATTGTAAGTGTACTTTCTTTGAAAAAAAAAAAGTTTTCCTCCCCTTAAATTAATTTGTTTCTGGAATAAATACATACACTATAGATATACGTTTGTCATATCTTGGTAAACACAACTAAAAAAGAGAATAAATCAATAAATCAGTCATCCAATCAATAAATAAATGTGATAGTATACAAACATGATATAGAAATTATATGCAAACTTAACATAGGAATTAGTGGATTTTATTAGACAAGGGGCATAACTCTGCAAAATACTTTCTGACAGACTCATTTTCGATAGGCATCTAGTTCAGGTCAAGAGAAACAACTGTATCACGTTAGGATGTTGTATATCGAACGGTTCTGAAATTATCACAATAACAAATCATAAATGGATTTTTATTTGTAAAAAGGGGCATAACTCTGCAAAATATTGTCCGAGATGACTCATTTTCGATAGGCTTCTGATTTACGTGAAGATAAATAGATGTAACAAGTTTGGTTGCCATGCATGAAACGGTTCTGTAGATATCGCGGTAACAGACGGACGGACGTACGGCCGTACGGCCGTACAGACGTACGGACGTACGGACAGCCGTACATGATGACGACAATACCCCTAGGCCAAAGTTGGCCGAGGGGTAAAAACTGTTCCTGATATAAACCAACACGAAGGACGGACAGACGGACGGAAACCACCATCACATAATATGTCTGCCAAAAGGCGGACGTATAAAAAGGTAAGACAAGAGCAGACAAGATAATTCAAATTAATCCAAGTGAAGTAGATATTCTGGTATTCCTATCATTATTCAACCTTTATTAAATGTAAAACGGAGAATTTAAAAACCTTTGCATTTCACCTTTAAGTAATTCGATATACTTCTGAAATTGTGTGAGAACTGACATTTATATCTTGCGCTGAATTTCATGGCCTCATCATAGAATGCATAGAAGTCCATGCTGTCTGAGGGACAGTGTCAAACTTGGGCGGTGGCTAATGATGAGATACTGACAGGAAGAAACTTACAGAAGGGTGGAAGACATTAAGAGATCTGATGGCAGTCTCTCCCTGCTGCTTGTAACCAAACACGAGATCTATCCACTCATGAAGGGTCTGACTGACAATAGAGGACTCCAGTGCTTGACGGTGAATCAGGACATACTGACGCGCATCCTGGGAACACCAGGGAGGGAGCGCCACGTCTGATACCACCTCTCCCCCCTGACGACGGCCAAAATCATAACCTGGAATAGAAATGAATCTTCTGAGAAACTGTGCAATAGTATACGACACAATCTGAACATGAAATCAACTTCTCAAAGAAACTCATCTATTGTGTTACACATGACAGATAAACAGTGTCAACTTCCTTGTAGGACACCATTTTATGTGACAACGCGAAAGAGCTGGCCTTCGTAGAGAAGGTCTCCTAGACGTATAACTTAAGGGCAGTCATACTAGATGGTAAGAGCAGTTTAGGATATGGAGAAGTTTTGGGTTAAATTCAATGGCTAACTTTCTCCTGCCCAAAATTTTTTCAGAGGAATACTCTCCTATATATATTTATATATTTTCCCCTTAAAGTTGCAGCCATGATAAATTTAGTCTATTCTTTACCTTCTTTGTTCTGCAGGAAGTCTGGCCAGAAGAAGAATTCTGGGATAAGCTCTTTGACGTCAGTTGTCGACTCATAACTAGCTAGTTTCCATGATGTGTTCATACTGTGGAATGTACGGTCGGGTATATCAAAATTATTATCTGAAAATCAAGATGGAAAAAGGATTCAAAAGTTTTACTTCCCAACAGGAGCAGATATACATCTGAAGTGAAATTTCTTTCTGATAGAATCACAAAGTTTTACCAGATAGTGATTTCTGTTAAAGATGTTCTCATAGAGTGTTCTTTTTGGGCTTTCCGAATTTTAAAGATTAAACCACCGACAGCAGAAGATTCCCCTTGTCTTGTTAATCTCTCAGCTATAGGTCGAAGACAATGAAGACCAAGATGGTGAGATGTTTACATTTTCAGTTAGGTCCCTTAAGTAAGGTGACCGACAAGGGAGGACCAGATATTGTCGGGGGAAAAACATGCAAACTGAAGATACAGGGAAGATTGGAGTATATCTTAAGATCTCAAGTTTAAGTTTCCTTCTGATAACATGCGATGTCTCAAACGAGAGTTAATTGAAATCTTACCTTGATAAGATAAGAACATCTTAGTGAAGGGAGGTACTCTGACTAAGAACTGTAGAACTGTTCCACTGTTAGAGTAATGGCTGCCGTAATGATAGGGGGTCACTCGGTACATTACAGAGTCCTCGTCATCTTGAGATCTCTCATATTCACCTTTGAGGTACTAATGAATTTCAACATACCAACATTAGTCACAAACAGCACTATTTAAGACAAGAACGAGAGCTGCTTTCAAACAGTTTTTACAGTAGAATACTGAATTGATTTATCCATCAAGTAAATGGTATTCAAAAATAAGTTTTTAAAAATCCAACAAAAATTCTCACTGATACATGTAACCTGTCAAAAATTAGGTTCAAGCACGATATAATTTGATGAAAATTCACTCACATTGTAGTTCTCGATATACTTTTGTTCTCTGGATTTCTCTTGAACAGCTATAGGTTTGGACAGGTCCCTGTCAGATTGAAATGGTGTATACATGTACATGAAGATGCCATAACACATACTATATCATGTCTGGTAAAATACATAGATGTCTTCTTTTTTCTTTCAATTTGAAAAACATTTCATCACCAGTTATGGATATTGCAGAATTTAAGGAAGGCGGATGCCGGTTCTTAAACCTGTTCACAAATCCATGAACATGGGCTTTCTGAACCGGTTAGAGAGAATTTACCTCTCTATAATGGAGGAATTATTTGCTTAGTATTAAACTTGTAATTTATTTATCATAACTCTCCAAACTCTCCAGGCGACATAGCTTATATGTTGTTACATGTCGTAACAGTGATTTCCCAATGAAAGTGTCAGAGCATAATGTAATTTTTAATGGAGAGCAAAAAAATGTTGTCTATCATTATGCAAATTAGATAGATGGCAATATTAAACATTTATAAATAATGTTAGTGTTTGTTATCAAATCAAACCTGTTATCACTTAAATGCCAATATCCTCCATTTGGAGATCTCCTGCAAACAAAATTATCTCCCTTGATCGCTGCGTCGATCGTCCGCCAGGTGGCGTGCTCTCCGCGCATGTCCATCACTCTTTTTCCCATGTTGAGCAAGACCTGTTTTGAGTCAAGGCCGAGCAAAGAGGGGAGGATGGGTTGGGCAAATCAATGTTGATAACAGGTTTGATTTGATAACAAACACTAACATTATTTATAAATGTTTAATGTTTGTGTCTCAAATCTTCACCTGTTATAACTTAAATGCCAGACTCCCAACAGAGGAGGTTGGGTAGCCGGCCTTGTGACTTGCTTTTGGATTAAGCGGAGCACGCCTTGTTCTGATTTTGTAAATCTAATATGCCCAGTAATATCCTGATAATTCCCGTGTCGTATAGAGGCGTAGGGAGTTCGAGGTATTACAAGTAATGCGGCGAGAGGTGGACTCTGTTCCTACCCTTTGCTCGCATACTTGGCTAGATAATCAGATGCCATCGTGATGCCTTGAAGTCCCTTCGTCTCCGGCATGGTCTGTCCTCTATGCTTGTGGAATTGTCGGGATCTTGCTTGCTTGATCGGCGCCCCCCCCCTTTTTTTGATAGGAGTGGTAGACTATACCCTGGGCTGTAGCTATGGGTCCAGTGTAGTCATCCTATCTGTCTGTACAGACATGTCTGAAGATAGCAATCAGCATGAGTTGAATTGATCGTCCAAGCGCAGGTGTCAACAGTATCATTCAACGATAAGTTTTCCCCAAAGTGGCCCGGACGTCACACTGGCTCTAATCTTGTGAGACGATGTCTCCATAAAGGAGAAGGAGCGTTGATGGCGAGTTGGTTAAACCAGTCGGCTGTCTTCTTCAACCCAGACGGTGATCATGAACTAGTGATGTCCGCTGATGGGTCTGTTAGAAGTGATGAGAGAGGAAGACAGCTGGAACCCCTTGTCGGTTCTATAAAGAGTGCTCCAGGCCTCTGACTGGATATAAAAAACCTCTTCTCCTCCAGCAGGTACACGAAATCTGTTAGCGCTGGAATCTGGTACAGTCTCTGGACGTCTGGTCCCTGACGTGTGGAATCGTTCTAAATGACGAAATCCGGGATGGGATGAAAGGATCTGGTTGACCAGTCTGTCATCCCTGTCAAGGAACTAGGTTCTACTGCGCAATGCTCTGAATGCGTAGTGAAGACTGTCATGGAGCTGTCTTGCAGGACAGGATCTTGACTGCAGTTGGTAGAACTGGTTTGAATGGCAGGCGTAAGAATGCCCTAGTACCACATCCAGGTCTCCTTGGGTGGTAATTGATGTGTTCGGCGAGACTGTAAGGTGAAGACCATGGAAAGCCGAAATGTAGTCGATTCCGTGGGTGAACTTGACAACCCTGGATGATGCTGAGTGATACCCCTGTGTACTGCTTGACTGAGATTCCCTGCCCTGATACAGATGCAGAAGGAAAAACCAGCTGTTGCTGGAACAGAAACAGTGTTGGCCACAGGTCCTCTACTATAGTACATTCTCCGGGCTTGATGCGACTGTACAGTAAATAGTAGCTTGCTGCTGTCATTGTCTGTACAATTGGTCCTGGAGAAAAACCCTGGTCTGCAAGGAAAATCTGGACCGTAGCAGACGTGGGGGTTCGGCCGTTGCGGGTCCCGGTGCCTCCGTGGAAAAGTGATCTTCCGGTTGTAGTACCTTGTAGGACTTGGAGGAAGCTGTCGGCGGGAACCCTGAAGTGATGTGAAACACATGGTGTTGTGACATGGTATTGCTGATACCGTGCTGCTAGGACCAGTGTCGATGTTTCTAGAAGACGGTGACTGGAATCTTGCTCCCCCCCAAACTTGACGCAACTGACGACCATACTGAACGTTCGTAATCAATGCTGATGTGTTGTACAACCGCAACCTCCAAGGGGGACCGCCTTCTTAGCGTAGATATCCCTAAGGAAGATGATGCGTTGCTTGTCTATCGTGGTATCCATGTGATGTGTCGGCTATCTGTTGCCGGACTAATGGACCCCTCTAAGCTATGAATTCCGCATCGGTGAATGTGAACTTCTATGTGCTCGGTTGAAACTGAATCCGGCATCGCCACTCTGGAAGGGGGTGAAGATGTTCCGGAACGAGCATCCTTAGATTGCTTGTTCTTGCCCTCAGGAGCAGTTGTAGTTGAGAAACTGTAATGAGGAGTACCTGGAGCTAGCCAAAACTGTGCTAGGTCCCGGGTGAGTAGTAGACTGTAGTTCCATCCAACGGACCTCTGGGTCATGGTGTTGATGGTCTGGTTCTCGGTGCAGGTTCCATATGCCGGAAACCTGCTTGCCGCTTGAATGTAGCCGTACTACATAATCCGTGGGGTCCCTGGAAATATCCCTGGACCGCCATGATCATCGAGGCGAAACTCGAAAAAGGCCTCTGGAAACGTCGAAAAGTGACGACAATCGGGAGTCGGAGTCCAACTCCTGTAGAGTCGAATATGCTCAGTAAGTGTCCGGCTCCGTCGTCTGGTCCGGTCTCTACTGTCATCCCGATGAATGCTGGAGTCCCAGGTTCTGTTCTGGAGTCCTAATTCGCATTCCGGATTAGAGATGACTTTATCCTCGTGTCCTATTCCAGTGTCCGGGTCCGTGTTGACTTGGCCTTGGAAGGGACCTCAATGTGAAACTAGGCTTGCCCACTGTAGACTGGATGTCTCACCCCAAAGAAAAACGGGTTAAGTCAAAACCGACTAGCCGTTTCTCCCGAAATAGATTCCCCTGATCATGATGTCGGGTGTAGGTGGAGTCCTAGATTATCCGATGAGGAGTAGGATCCGGCTCTTAGAAGACTGAGGATGATCGTCAGATGAAGTGTCGGGACTTGGAGTAGACCTCACGTAAGGACTGACTTCTTCGACGAAAACTTGACAAAGAGTGACGCTGATCTTCTATATCATCAGGGTCGACCGTTCTACAATCAGGTGAGTGAAGACTCGAAGCTTGGGAAGGATGAAAGGATGACTAGTGGTTTGAAGGTGAAGCTTGAGAACCATCAATTCTGACTGACGAGGTTGCCTCTGTCCCGGTCGGAAGATTCCCTCTTTACCTTGGAACTGTCCTTTCTTGTAAGGGCGAACACCACTCTGAGCATCTAGCTTGGGTTGTCCGAGTTCTGACCGGAGAAAACCTCCGTGGCGACCTCCTCTGTTAGAGTCGATAAGGCGCCGAAGAATTCCATCTTGGGCCGTGAAAAGGTCAAGGATTCCTCTTATGCTTCACGTCTGGATCCTGAATCACCTTGGAAATAGCCGTCAGGAACCAATCAGAGTATGATGTAATTCTGTGTTGTGTCAGCATCATATCTTCCACAGCACAGGCTTGCCTCTGTTGAAGTACCCCCGCTGGTGTCCTCGTGAAGTTCAACAGTCTGTCAAGATCCGGTTCAGACTTCGGGCCCTGAACGGTGGATTGTCTCCGTGAAGAGTGTAAGCCTTGTAAGGACCGGGCTCCTGGAGAGATGACGAAGTCTCCAATTGTCGATCCAGTGCGTCGTATAGGTTGGCTGATGCTGGAGATGGTGCGCAGGTTGGCGCAGCTTCCTCCTCAGAAGGTTTGTTAAAACCGTAAAGAGGTGCCGTAGTAAGTTTTCTCCGTTCCCGGCGGGGTCATCAGGCTGCTTGTCATCGCCGACCACCGGTCTGGGCATCTCTGGAGTCAACGTGTGTACCGCCGCTATCCTGACTTTGAAGGGTAGCATGTCTTATTCTTCTACCTCCGCCTGAAGGCAGGAGGTGAATCTGTATGAGATGAGGATGCCGAGGAAGTGGAACGTCGTGCGTGATCCTCATAGTCCCGAGTCTGAGTCCGGTCGAATCCCGTGCAGGATTCGAACCAGCGACCCCAGAGTCAGGCACCTAATTGCCAGCACTGTATGTCGGGGATCTAAATCACTCGGCCAACGGGCCTCCCACCGTTGCTAGAAGAATGGGTCGTGTCATCTCACGGGTCTCCGATGAAGGAACTCTACCCTGGTAAGGGGCTGTGAAGCCTGGAGATGACTGTGCTTCTTGACCAGGCTTGCCTTGGAAGGTACCCCTGGAGCAGAAGTCTGTTCCTTGGGGGCAGGTCCAGAATGGTGATCTACGAGTCCCTGTTCATCTCTGGACTTCCGTTTTATCCCGATGCTCCGGGCTACGGTGATGGTGGGTAGACGTCCGCTCCTCGCCATCAATGCTTGTTGACGAGAAACCGGTGAACGGCTTCTCCCTCGTCTGTTGTAAGGTCGCTCCGGGGTATGGTCCCTATGGTACCGACTCCGGTAGGCTGGACTAGGTGAAGGGGTCCGACGTCTAGGACGGTCCCTCTCCCGATGATGACGTACAGGATAGGAATCTCGGCGTTGTAACGGTGTGCGACTTCGTTTACGAGATCTGCTTGCCGTAGTACCGAGGTGTGGCTCCGTTGTACGGGTCCAAGCTGGAGTAGAGGCCGGCTCACGGCGTTCTGGCTGAGTCCGTTCCTCATAAGTCCGTGACTCCTTGGATGTGGAGTCTCGGTGATCTGTATAAGTCCGTTCTGCTTGAGTCCGTGACTTCTCAGATGTAGACTCTCGGCGCGCTGGATAGGTCCGTGTGGTATCCCGCTCCGTGGTACGGCTCCGGGTCCGTGGTACGGCTCCGGGCTGTAGTTTCCTCTCGCGGTGCTCCGGTATCGGAGTCACGGCGGTCTGGATAGGTCCGTGAGGTCTCCCGTTCCGTGGTACGGCTCTCTGGATAGGGCCGTGATGTCTCCCGTTCCGTGGTACGGCTCTCTGGATAGGGCCGTGATTCCTTGGAATCCCGGTCCCTGTAGGCCTTTGGCTTGTCCGACTCCCGGCGTCCCGTATAGGGCCGTGACTCCGTGCCGTGGAACCGGTGAGCTGTGCTTGAGCCGGGGTCCCGCTGTAGTGGTGGAGTCCGTGATCTTGATTCTCGGACTGCCTTCTTCGCCGTGTCCCTCTGTGTCTCCGGGGTACGGCGGTTCTTTGGGGACTTGGATGAACGGGAGTTGGTATCCGAGGACTCGCTTTGATCCGTGTCTGTGACGGGGCTGTCTAGTAGAGTCCGTGTCAGCACTCTAGCCGGTGCAGTAGAAGTAAACCGTATCGCCGTGGCTTGGGCTTGACTGGTCTGCACTTTGCCTATTCTCTCGGTATCCCGGTAGTCCCTGTAGGCTCTTGGCTTGACGGGGTCTCGGAGTTCTGCATTGGGCCGTGATCTCTCAGAGCCATGGTCCCATATGCTGATCTAAAGTCCGTGGCCTGTAGGTGTGGACTCCCGGTGAGACGTAGACTCTCGGCGTACTGGATAAGTCCGAACTTCATAGGTCCGTGTCGTTCTCCGTTCCGCGGTACGGCTCCGGGCCGTAGTACCACCTCTGGAAGTAACCTCTCTCTCCGATGGTCGGGTCCGAAGTGCTCTGCAGTCGGAGTCCCGGCGTTCTGTGGTGTCGAGGTCCTTGGTAGTCCCGGTCTGTGCTCCGGACTGTAGACTTGTCCACCGTTCCCGCTTGAAGGCCCAGGGTACGGCTCTTTGCCGGGTCCCGGTTCTTCACCAGGTCCCGGCTGGAAGACTTGTCTTTCTTGAGTTGCGGAGGCTTGGATGAACGGGAACTGTAATCCGAGGTCTGCCCAGATCCGTGGTTGTAACGGCTCCGGTATAGGGTCCGTAACTCATCTTCTCCGGTGAACTTGAACTAGGCTGTGCCTTGTTCACCGTCTTAAAATGTAGCTCCAGGGTACTGCTCTTTGCCGTGGAGCTGTGATCCTGTGTCCGTGATCTGTACTGTTTCACGGGACTGTTGTGAAGATTCCACTGGCAACAGTATCGTTTTCAACGATAAGTTGCTGGTAGGAACTTCGTTTACAGCCAAGTCGTTGAAGAGGGCCTGAGTATGCTTCTCAGCTGGACATCTTGCCAGGTCAGTGGCCGCTCTCCAGAGTTGACTGCGTCGCCATAGGATAGCTATGCCAGGTCACGTCGTCCCAGTCTGCACATTCACGGCATGTCACTTGACTGTAAACACACCTTTGAAAACAAAGAAAATGCAAGTCTTTAACTGGTTAAAACTGACGACATGATTCGTTCCTTATAAATCTTTAGAGCTGGGCGACTACGTTGGTTCATAATGAACTCACGGGAGAAAAAAATAACCCTAGAGTGCGTCTATAACAATCCAAAAGTTACTGTTTACAGGAGCTCTTTCAAAACAGGTCTTGTCACCAAGACTGCAAAGGAAAAAGAGTGATGGACATGCGCGGAGAGCATGCCACCTGGCGGACAATCGACGCAGCGATCAAGGGAGATAATTTTGTTTGCAGGAGATCTCCAAATGGAGGATATTGGCATTTAAGTGATAACAGGTGAAGATTTGAAACACAAACTTGTTTTTTTTTAATACCATCCGATGTGGATATATGTCCATGGTCGTCTTACTCTTAGTTAGAAATATTCTTGACTTCATTTGGCAAAAACGACCTATTTTACCTCCATTTTAGAGAGGTAGTTCTCTCGAACCTGTTGACCTCCTGAAGTGATTGAGTATTATGTATACTAACTCAGAAAAACCTGTACGTCTGTTATTGATTTCAACCCTTTCTCACAAATTCATCAAGCTTTCCTTTTTCTGCAATTCTCCAAACTTATTAATACATCAATTATTATTAATAACACGGTTTGCTCAAATCAATCACAAACAGTAGCAGAGTTCAAACAAACCTGAAGAGGCCAGTGTTGGTAAGGTCTAGGTATTTACTGACATAATCTTTCAAGATGAAGGGGAAGATAGGGTACTGCATGAGGTCATTGAAGGAACGCCCAGACATCTTGTTAAGGTGAGTCAGGTACTCAAAGTTTGTCATGCGCCCCTCCACCCAGAGCTGCTGTATGGCTGTCAGATTCTCCATCTGTATCAGGTTAGGTAACTCTACATTCTCCAACTGTTGTACAAGGTCATCTCGCTCCTGTGAAATGAATAGTTCGTGTTTGATGAGGGAAAGGAATCTGATTTCAGAGACAATTTCAAACCCATACCATTGAAGATGCGAAACACCCAATAACACCAGGTCAAATATACATGTAGGATGTATCATCAAAAGCTAATCTTCAATTTGAGATGGAACAAGCGAAATTACTCGATTATCATACCTTGGTGCTTTCAAATGCAAGCAGACAAGTTTTGCCATTGGTGAGGAAGATTTCCAGGGCGATATCTCGGAGTTGGTACCAGCGTTTGTGCACTTCTTTGATGTCAACATGTGGCCATGTCATCGACAACTGATCCTTGTTCCCTAGCAACACCTGTTAATCAATATTTTTGAATGTGTTCTGGTCACTTGACATATAAACTTGAAACTAAAGTTTATTGGACTACTCAAGTTAGTCAATGGTATTCTATATATTTCAGATCAGCATCACTCAATAGCAGGCTTACACAGAAGAATCAGACTGAACTGTTAGTTCTCTCAGTTGATAGGTTAACTAGCTCAAAAGGGTGAAATCCAAAGAATGAAAGTGGTAATTTCATGGTATTTCAGTTGATTGGATAGTCGGCTTATTACAATTCCTTCATTTATCATGGCTGAACTCTTCTCATTACTAACATACATCATTGTGGATGTTGTTTTTACCTGAGTGTAATTAGCATCGGACATGGCCTCATCAGCAACAAAATACACACAATTTTCACCTATGGAAGAAGGAATACACATTTAAAGTGATGAAAATGGCAATATAATTATTTTTGAGGGGATAGCACATTTAAATGTTATGGGTTACCACATCTGAAAACATTTATTTTTTGGGGTTCACAAATTATGATTATTATACAAAGTATCATGGATAAATGTCCTAGTTACTCCAATATGGTGTGTTATAATACTACTACAGCTATCCCTGGTACATGTACTCACCTATCAAGATCTCTCCTTTACTCTCACTGGCAGGAGTCACAGCTGTACATTTACAGGTGTGTCTACAAGAAAATAATAAGGTATAAGTGTGTGTCATATCTCATCTATACGTAACATGAAACAGGCTAGAAGATGTGAAGGATGATCTGGGACGACTCTGTGGGCAAAGGGAGATAATCACATTCTCATAATACTTGCCATCCAATATTCTCTGTACTACTTGTCTACTCTTATCAAATGCATGATATTAGCTTTATTAAGACTTTTGTCTTGTTCAATATAATCTGCTATAATCCAGTGAACTAGAATTGTACAGAGGTATAATATGAGCATACTGTATTTTCTCGTTAGTGTAGAGTCTGTATATGAGGGCGGCAGCGTCGGAGGTCTGGTGGTCATCCTCAAACAGATATATCAGGGGTGGGTCTACTTTCTCATGCTCTGAAATCAGAAGGAATTGTATATACAATATAAACTAACTAGACCCTGAATCAATAATTTCTGTGATAAATTTCAGAATGCATGTAATTGATCTAAATGTGAAAAAAAATAAAAATTATTCTACTCTATTATATTGCATAACATCAAAATTTACACAATCCTGCGATATGTAAAACACCCTGGGTTGAGCCTTAGCTTATATATTTTGTGTGATAAAAGGGAACCCTTCTTGCCTTCACATATCAAATTTACGAATTTCAGATTTTCAATGTTCCAATCAGTCAGACCAAATGATACAACAATACTACATTTATTGAAAATGAAAATGCCAAATATAGACATGATAAAGAGCATTTCAAGACACTGACCAAGTTTATGTCTGAATTCAGGTTTAAGGAATCTGTCCTCCAGCCCTAAATGACACCTCTGATGTCTCCTCCTCACACGACATGGGCCCTCTGTGGGGTCTAACTGCCATGACTGGGGATAGGACTCTGGACAATACCAAACAGCCCTGCCAAGAAGAATCATCTATTACTATCTGCAGTTATGGAAAACCATTTTTTTCTCTCAAAATTAGCTGAAAATATAACAACTTCATGTAAATTCGTTTTGGTGTCAATCAAATAAAACTGTTCAAACTACAACTGCATTGTGTTTATTTGCAACATTCCTTCAGTAGTACATCTGCTGAGAAAGAATACAGATCATAGAAAACACCAATCATTATGATAACCAGATAGGACAGTTCCAAGATGGGAATCTTCAGTTGCAAAAAGGCACGAAATGTGACATTATGCTGGGGTTAGTCAACTAACCATTTCTTTATGGAGCAATGCTGTATTATCTTATTCACAGACTTTTACAGGTGATGATTCCTGCTGGTCAATCCCTATTTACCTAGGTGACAAGAACATCTTCAAACTTGTTTGGATTTTCAGTATTTTGAGAGCCTCTATGATACTTATTTTCCACTGTTTAAGCATTGCTCGGTGCCTAACCTTGGCCCAACGTCACATGGCCAATGAGGTGTTTTCTGCCTTTCCCGGCTAGAGAGTTTGATCTCGGGACTGTCCTATTGACAAGCTCTCAGACAATTCACCTGGAGATCAGACTTGGCAGAACTCATGAAGAAAATAAGGCAACTGCTCTTAGATGTTTACCAAAATGTTAAAGAAACATTTTCTCAGGCAGCAAATTGGCACCGGTAATCTGTATGCTAGGACTGATGAACAGATAGTGTCAACTTCCTTGCTCTGCCTCAACATGAAGGTGTTAGTAGTTTACAAGATTTAGACTTTTTTCAGGTGGCATTAAGTGCCCAGAGATGATGGTGTTATGATCTTACCTTTCATGTGTTAATTGTTGTACCAAATCCTGCCAGCTTTTCTTGATCTGGATTCGATCCATCATGGAGCGTTTTATGTGGTCAAAGAATTTTTTCCTCTCCCCGTTTTGTAATTGGGTCACGAGCTGGGTCACCTCTGAAGCATTGGCTGATATCCGGTTCGAGACGCTGTCATGCTTTGTCATTATCCTAGAAAACAATGTTATTTCATCAATTATATAGTGTACGTCTAAAACAAGTTTCTCAACTTACATTGGACATTCAATACATTCTGATATTCAATCAGTCTAAGTATGTAGGAGTTAATGAATGCCTTGGTAACTATTATCATGTAATAATTTTTTAATGTTTATTTTTAGACTAGTTGTCAATCAAGTATTTTGATGAGGTCTAAAAGTAAACTTAAAAAAATCTTACACTATTATATTCACCAAGAAGATCATTAACTCCAGTCTAACACGCAGTATGATAACTATCCCCTCAAAATCTCCCAATCTTTCCTGAAGGGAGAACTGCAGGATGATTTGCTGGCTATGCTTGAGCATGCTCTCTGTTTACAGAAGCAGCTGTGTGAACTCTTCCCACTGTGTGGGGAATGAACCAATTGTCACCTAGATTGTATCACAGGCTCATGAGAGTGCATAGGACACCCCCTGATTTGCACGTAACAAACTACATGTAACGATTATCGTATAGTAATCTGTGTATGTTTCAAGGTCTGGACCAATCCATGCAAGGATATACGTTGGTGAAGATTCAATCACGTTTTGGCCAGCCTACCAGATTGCCAGACCCCCCCCCCCCCCCTGCCCTCCCTCTACACACACATTCAAACTTGAATTTAGGTGAAATTGAATAGATCATGTTCTCACAGCATCTGCTTTCAAACCATTTCATCAATTTCCTACTCTAGTAAATCTGTATTAAATTGCACTTCCTGTGATTGAATAATTCCTTCACAATATTAATATTTCATATTACCATCAAATCCTCAAATTCAGAATTACATGGGATAAATGCAAGGACTGGATGAGAAATACCATAATAAAAGGTGATTGGCATCATTTGCCATGTAACAGTTGATCTTGATATACCCACTCCAACTGTGGAGTGAATTTCAGTGAATATACTCACTGTAACCATGGTAACTGTGATGTCAGTGAATATACTTGCTGTAACCATGGTAACTGTGATGTCAGTGAATATACTTGCTGTAACCATAGTAACTGTGATGTCAGTGAATATACTTGCTGTAACCATGGTGACTGATTTCAGTGAATATACTCACGGTAACCATGGTAACTGTGATGTCAGTGAATATACTTGATGTAACCATGGTAACTGATGTCAGTGAATATACTCACTGTAACCATGGTAACTGATGTCATTGAATATACTCACTGTAACCATGGCAACAGTGATTTCAGTGAATATACTCACTTTTACCATGGTAACTGTGATGTCAGTGGATATTCATAGAAACTCCAGTGCAATTCATGCAATTCGAGAGTTTGTGTCGACAAGGGCCGTAACCAGAAGTACAAATTGGATTTTGGTGCCCCCATCAACACTGGTGTGGAAAGTGGTATCACTTTATATGGAGTTTGCTAATCTCACTAAATTAATCTCAAGATTTATTCTTTGAAGAAAATATTTTTTTCATCAGCAAATGCACAAACCTGCTCATGGAAGCAATTTTCTTTTTCTGCCAGTTCACTTTGGCACGATCTTCCTCCAGGCACCAAGTCTCTTTTTCCTGACAATATACATATAAAGTATGGAGCTATCAACAGATAATCATGATCAAATAACAGAATATACAGTTTCAGGCAAGTAACTATTAGTTAAATTATTTTAGTGATTGGGCTTATAATATTCAACATTGAACTTATGTCGAGCTTATGCCAGTAATCCGTAGAGACATCTGGGATAGAGTATCTGTCATATTGTATCCCAGAAAACTGTTCCACTGTGTAATAACTTTGTATAAGTTCCCCATCTGTGGAAATATCTGGTCTCTAGAGTGTTAAACAGCCAATGATAGTCCACTCTGGTTAGCAGATGGTACTCTCTGGGTTGTGTTTATTTAAACCAGAGTAATATATGGTCAGGATGAGGAGCTTAAACTACAAACACTCTTACTGGAACCTGTTAAATTTACCTCTTGAATAGCTGTGAGTACTTCTTTTGAGGGAGGTTTAGCGGTATGATCCGTGGATGGGATGGTGAAGCCGGACTGTCGGAGAATGGTCACCACTTTACAGCCTTCTTCTACCTCCGCAGAATTCAGGCGATCTCGCCAATTCGTCAACAGGTCATGGAGATAGACTCCTATCTTTGCACCCTGCAGTGATAATATTTGAAACATGATTACTGAATTATCCTAAAAACTTCACTTGGACCTGATATGGAGAATTAGGTCAAAACAAAATTTGAATTATGTTTCTCAAGAATTTTTTTTTTTAAAGGTGTGTGCGGTTGAATATTTTTTCTATTTATTTATTTTTTTAATTTTCAAATCAGTTCATGGCAGAACAGACAGTCAATAGTTTCTCCAACAATACATAGTTCACCGACTCTACTGATCCACCAGATTCTCAAGACTTTCCCAAAGGTGTAACTTGCATTGAGAGTCAAGTTTATCCTCATTTGAAAGTTCTGAATGCACGAAACCATGTCCCCACATACAAGTGCCACATCTGCTACCATTATTTGCATTCAGAAAAGCAATGTGGACAAATTAATGCTGGGACAACTTTGTTGTAAAATACTCCAACTGAGTATTTGCCTCTCTTGGTCAGACCATCCTCGATGGGCCTCAGTGGACATGTCAGTTAATAAGGCTGGATAGAAGAGGATTGATTTACTGTAGATAGACACGACGCCCGATCCACACTATGAATGTTGATAAGAATGATCAATATTGTTTTGCTATAGTTGATGTAGTTCAGTGGATATTTCAGATACAGTAATCCCTCTAATAATATAATCCCCCTATCAAAATTCAATCAACCCAATTTTGGGAACAAAATTCAATCGGCTGATCTAATGAATTTGATCACTCTCGAAAATCATTGAAATAACCAAGAAATAATAGATATCTACATGATTTTGGTAGATTTCATCAACTTCTTGTTTTAATAAGTTTGTTCACCCATAGATTTTATGGTGGGAAATTTCACTTTCTGTGATTAATTTATTAGAGCAATTAAAAAGAGATATAAAATAACATATGAGTTACTTGTTTTCACCAATAAATGCTTTCATATAGATAGGTTTTTAAGTTGCCAGAGTAAGCAAATTTAAGATGATACTCACATGGTTGGCTAGAACAAGCCTCAAAACTTCTCTGAAATGATGGTCCCCCGCCAAATAGGACAGTGCATAACTCCTTAGCTCAAACGTCACTTTGGGAGACAGCATGAAAGTCAGGAGGCGGCCAAACTGAGAGAACAAGGTGGAAAAAAGTTTAGTACTTCTACATAATGATTAAATTGTATTTAGGTTCATCCCTCAACAAAATGGTTCAGCAACAACCAAAATAACTCAAATCAATTTTTAGCACAACATTATGTCTCATTTGTTCCAGTACTTCTTAGCACCAACAGCTGATTTCTCAATCCAATCGTTTAATCATGATTATAGTAGACTCTACTATGGAACCATTACCTGGAGTTTGATAGCATCTTTTGCATTCCACATGATCACGTTTTTCTTTCTTCCAAAGAAACTCTTTTCCTGTTAAAATGAGATACCAAAAGAACAAATAATTTAACAAGTTTACCCCTAGTAATATCATTACCAAAATTGCTGAATGGCTATTTATCAAATACAAACAGTTTGAGTAAGTAGGATTTAATGTCGCTTTCAACAATATTTCAGTCATATCGTGATGAACCAACTAGGCACCACTCCGCCAAGTTGTGTTCCTTTTGCTTCAAAGAAGCAAATATCTGAAGCAACATGGAACCAGACAACCACTATCACAGATAGGATGCTTTCATTGGTGCAATAAAGACAAGTACAATCACAGTATACCACATTATCAAGTTCCTGTTTCTTCTCAGCCAAATGCACCTCACCAATTTTTGATAGACTTCTCCTTAACACCATATAAATAGGTGAAGTAAGTTTGGTGATCCTAGGCAGTCATAGTTCTTGAGATATGGTGGCAACAAATCAATTCATGATAAATTGACACAGTTTGACCTGGTGACCTGGGAAAATATGGGTGAATCTCGCTGATTTTCAATGGGCTTCTGCACTGTGACCATATGCATGCATGATGTACTTTTGGTATTCCTAGGGGCATAGTCATTGGTGACCGACAAATCGGAGATACAAGGATGAACTGACTTGCATGATGACGACAATACTCTTCAGACAAAATTGTCTGAGGGGTAAAAAGAATTTCTCAAAATTATAAGAGTGTTGGTAACTGGCCATGGAACAAGTAACATCTGAATAATATATTAACAGCCCATTCAGACTGAAGATTTTCCTGAAAAAAATATTTCACAAAAAAGCCCTAACAACTGCCTAAATGTGGCTTTTTTTCTTCTGGGATACAGGACCGGCCTACCACAGACATTGGACACAAAAAGGACACCAAAGGTTCTTCTCGAGCGGCGAACTTTCAATTCAAAATATTTGTTAGAAGAAGATTACAAAACTTCAAATACGGTAAATGGCCATAATATGAAGACAACCCTTCCATGTACCTGATCAACAGGACTGTTACACTGAAACTTGTGAATACCGACAACTGGTTGGACTGACCAACCTCAGTTGGGCCCCAATATTTAAATTTAAGGTATTTTGAACCTTCATAAACCAGAACACTATCACAAGCGACATTCTAATCTGGTCCCAAGCATGGTCGGTTTACCCAGATTTCACTGTACAAGAATGAAACTAAACTGTAGACTCACCAATGTTACCACCAGTGATCTGAAGAGAAAACTGAACAGATGTTTCTGAAATTCATTTGCTGGAATTTCTTTGGCACTGTCAAACAACAATGGCACTCTCTTTTCCTTCTCAGACTTCTTGATCTCTGCATGGTCTACAAACAATGATAAAATGTTTTATACAATTTCTACACAATCTTCATAAAAAATTCAATCAGTAGTTCTTATGAATTTTAGAACCCTCTAAAATGCTTAAAAACAAAAACAAAAAATATTTGGCCCATTTTTGTGAACTCACTGTTTTGATAAATTTGATCACTCCATGATTTAAAGTTACGAAATTTCACTTCATGTGATTGAATTATTTGATTTGGTTAACAAGTTTCATACAATGCAGCACAACATATATTTAAAGCATAGGTAAATGATATCACGCGCGCTTAATTTTCCTTTTGTGACCAACTGAATGTACACAACAGTCGTGATTTTAATAGTGAAATTCAGAGATCTCAATCAGATTCAAATGATCTCCTAAAACATGTAAAATGCCAGGGCTTATCTGAACTCCATTGACAGTCAACATAGCTGTAGAGAGAAACATGAATTGCAGGCAAGCACCTAAAAGGTGCGTGGACCCCTCAGCCTGTTTTTTTTTAGTCAAGTAGGATCAGGGCTGCATCTAGAACCAGTTTAGTTTTGGAAAACATATGGGCACCCAAAACTCAAATGAAACAAAAAACGAAAGTGTTGTTGTTCAATTTGAAAGGATTTCTGAAGGAAATACTCCTAGAAAAAGCTTCTGGAAGCCTCAATATCGATCCGATTGCATAGCTGGGTATTGAATTTCATGTTAATAAACCTCTGTTTTGTGATTGATCACAGGCTCTTTGCGCCGAAATTCACTTAAAAAAATTGGACCCTCAATAATGAATTACGAAAAGGAACTGGGAGTTTGGGATCGGAACCTGCAAAAAATCCCAAGGGGGGGCATAAGCTCCAGGTATGCAAACTGATTCAAAATTGCACAGAGTCAGGCTAAAAATGGGCTCTCCTAATCACTCTTTTTACATAATTTCCAAGGTACAGTAACATGTTTGGTGACAAAAATTGAAGCATTATGTTGTACCAGTTAAATGTGTGGACACAAATATGGTTCATGCAAAAGTTTTAGAATAAATCATATGATGTAGAATAGAATGATTTAATAGCAAAATTTAAGAAAAATGTTATCCTTCATTCAATGAGAATCATGAATGGACCAGGCTTTCTTGTATCAGGGAACCTTCAAAATTCACAACGAAACATGCAACCAAGGGTTCCCGATGGGCATAGATAACAGTGCAAAAGCTAAGCCATCAATAAATTAAAAAATTTAAAAAAATTAAAAATCATGAAATTATCATAGCCATCTGAAAATCTAATCATTTCATCCGTCAACATTCAGGAAGCTCTCACCAAAGTTTGGTCAGGCCCGACTTGATAGATCTGCAGATATTCAGCGGACAAGAACATGTTGATGGGCATAGATAACAGTGCAGAAGCTAAGCCATCAATAAATAATTATTTTTTTTTTTAAATCATGACATCATCATAGCCATCTGAAAATCTAATCATTTCATCTGTCAACATTCAGGAAGCTCTCACCAAAGTTTGGTCAGGCCCGACTTCATAGATCTGCAGATATTCAGCGGACAAGAACATGTTGATGGGCATAGATAACAGTGCAAAAGCTACGCCATCAATAAATAATAAAAAAAATAATTAAAAATCATGACATCATCATAGCCATCTGAAAATCTAATCAGTTCATCTGTCAACATTCAGGAAGCTCTCACCAAAGTTTGGTCAGGCCCGACTTCATAGATCTGCAGATATTTAGCGGACAAGAAAATGTTAACGGACGGACGGACGGACGGACGCTAGGACGGACGGACGTACGTACATGGCAACGACAAGACCCCACAGCCCTATGGGCTGAGGGGTAAAACACATCAGCTGAAATCAAGTGGCTGACTTTTCAAATCGGGCTTGACTTTACTTGTCTGCTGAACAAAGGAAACTGTCATCAGTGTTAATGAAATTTGGGTAACCCAACCCAAACTTGGTAACCCAACCCAAACTTGGGTAACCCAACCCAAATTCGATAAGACTGATGGCAGTATCCAGAATTAAGCAGATAAGTGATTGAGTCGATATTTAATGTCCAATTCAGCAAGATATATATACAGAGACTAACAGTTTACATACAATTTAAAATAAGGTAAACATTTCTCCAGGTTACTCACTTATCATCAGATGCCTGGGAGCTCCTATTTTTTTCACATCTGAGAAACCCATGAGGCATTCAGCAGATAAAGGACATAGCCTTGTTTAACAGGGATTGGACCGCAATGACGTATGGTTTAATTACCAAAATGAATTATTAAATATTGCAGGATTTTTCCAAATACATGTAGCATCATTATATTCTTGTATGCTCAAAGAAATTAGGTTTTACAGATTGAAGTAGTGCATTTTGGCAAACTGATTGATTTTGATGTGAGAAGTCGTCACCTTAATTAATCTCTCTGGAATCATTCGAAAATGAGGAGAACCAAAACATACTTTAGTCCACATCTACATATCCAAACTGTTAAAGGATATCAACTCAACAATTACCTGCAAAAATCACCAGGTCTGTGGACAGAGACAGGAGCTTCTTGAACCTCTCGAGGAGTTCTGACTGGCTGACAGCCACAAACAGCTTCTTCTTGGGAGAGAACATGGTCATGCTCCATGAGGTTGGTGGGGCGGGGTCTGGAGTGGACAACAACGGTTTGGAGACGAGCTTTCTATCAAGGGACATAACCCTAGTGTTACGTGCACTACCACCGGGACCCCCGCCAAAACCGGAGTAGTCATTCATGCTGGGCGATACCCCGTCATCAAACCCTGGCAAGTTGCCAAGAAATGTAGAATCAGTTCCCTCCATGATGAAATCTAAGACAGCGGACAATTTGCGCCGGACAGAAAAGCCTTCTTCAACCGGGGTTGGCGAAGCATTGGGAGGAGTCGACAAATCCTTCTTAGGCTTTGACGACTTTGTTAATGGCAGCTGTTGCTTGGCAGTGGTGATGATGGTATTTGGTGGAGAAGCTGGGAGTCCGAGGGAATGGTCCCCGTCCGGCTTGGGAACCCGCGAGGAAAAGAAAGAGGGCGTCAGGAGAGATTTCAGGCCTGCGGTGGAGAGTATATTAGAGGAAATAGATGTTGTATTATGTTAAAAATCTGGTCAGAACAACTTTGGTTCTGGAGAGGGGATCAGGTGTGCAGGGGGCGCTGGATGAGGATACGAGAACGAACGACACGCTAAATAGACAACAACAAGTCTAGCATTCAGAGGATTACTTCCTCATCAGAACAAGGAAAGCTGAATATGTTTTTAGGAATAGTGCTCTTAAATTTGAGATAATCGTCCATGGTTCCCTTTCCATTTTTGATCATAGTCATTGTTTGATGAAATTATTTTCTCTACTACTTGAAATGTTTGACAGGATTGAAATAATGTACAGGATTTATCATGTGAATATTGTGAGGTCACTTGTTCGGTGATGATGCAAAATATTTCCAAATAATAAATGTCTGGCACCAATAGTATGCTCAGCCTCTTTATTAAAGCAGGAAGTGGGAAATGTGCTAAATGCATTAACAGTGATCAAGTTACTGCAAATTGATTGGATAAGACAAGTTTAGAAACCATGACAGTTCTGTCAAGTTTGATCATTCTCTTAGCATCAGACTGTATTCCTCTTACTGTCTGATATACCCCCTGTTTGTACTTGGGTTAAAATTACAGTACCCAGCTTTTGTGCGCATGAATCTCAGCCAATCAGCAACATCCTTTTGTAAATGAAGCGGAGTGGGATAAGCGTCACACAGCTAAAAAAAGACGTACCATGTGTACTGGTGTAATAATGTAGTATAAACATCTCTCTCGTATGCAGATTCATGTTCCCTGTGTTGATAAAAAAAATTGATACAGACTGACTGTGCATGTGCACCGAGTTTTTCTGCACAGTGCAGTCAGAGGGTGTTACACCGACAATTTAGGTTACAAACTCTGACAATGGGAGAATGTGTTTTACTAATTGCGTTAAAATTGTCTTATTTTTAGCATTCAACATTCCCGTCTACACGTTAATGTGCAGCCAAAATTCATGCAATATGTACAATGTAAGGTGCATGGGAGTGTACAATACAACACCAAACATGCAGACAGAACAGGACTAAACACAGTTGTGATGATGACGAGGATTAAGGGCCGGGATAAAGCAAACCCAAAATAGCAATGAAATAGGTGGAAATGCAAATCTCACAGTGGGCCTCGAAGCCCAGTCACACCGATGCTGATCAATATTAATCCATAAATAAGTTCAATAATGCCAAAATATACTTAATTAATGTTCTCCATAATTAACGTAATCTGAAAGAAATATGTTGAACTTGCTCCATTTACATCGGCTTACTGGTTGATTAACATCATGGGAGTGTGACTAGGATTTAAAGCCATGAGCAACATAGTACCACATCATTCTGAATAAATCATGAGAATAACAATCGATCAAAACAATGTTTACAAAAATACATTTTGATGAAGCTTGTGTTTAATACATTCGGTCGGAATAATAAACTTCACCTATTGCATAGGTGCATTGAACGAAGATACTCTTCTAATTGGTCATGTTTTTAAGGCAGTTATTTTACAGCAGAAATTTTAATCAATCAAAATACCCTATCAGTCCGGTCCAACTCCAAAATGGGGAACTTATGTCCCATTCAGGGAATGAGTTCCCAAATCAGGAAACCTACTAGTTTGTTCCCTGATTAGGGAACTTGAAAAGATTCCCTGTTCAGGAAACAATTGTTGGGTTCCCTGATTTGGAAACAGTCTCCTAGTTCCCTGATTAGGAAACAGGCTGTGAGTTCCCTGTTCAGGAAACAGACCCAGATTTCCTGGTCAGGGAATTCATAATATAAATCCCAAGAATTTGATTTATAAAATATGACTTAGCCAGGTTCTCTCTCCATTAATGGGAAAGCTTGGTTACAATCCACTGTGTGTACTTACATACCTTTTTATTTTCTACTTTTTGTATTGACACATCAGCACAGTCAGTACTGGTACCGGTAGTATATAGGCATTCAATTTAAGAACAACAAGGTGCCAAAAATGACAGATTAACAAAAGGAAAAATAAAGCAAAATTCACATGAGTCGTGACGCAAAGCTGACATAATTCAATATAACCACATCATTATGGCACGTATGTATATACGATTAGCTTGACATGATCCTGATAGGATATTTCACACTGCATGAATTAACTTACTGATCACTCAACTTTTAGCAAGCAAGCAACATCAATCTGGCATTTGTAATAAGCGTGTCTGTGGAGCAGTTTCCCAGAATAAATTTACTTCACTGTGCTACTTAGAGAATGCAAGTTTGTACACAGATTAGAAATTGATTCAAAAACATTTTTTCTAAGTGTAATATATTTAGGACAGGCCAGAATAAAATCATGTTCATACTCAATGACCTTTCTTGGACACTGTTTACAAAGTCTTTCACCTCCATCTAACTTTCGGTATCTACCACCTTCAATTTCTAACTTAGGCACATTCACCTATTCTGTATTTGCAAATAACAATCAGGAGAGTTTATTTGCTGGTTAGAAAACCACTTCTCAGTTAGCATCTTCAAAGGTGATAAACACCACAGGACATCTAATTTTGTTTGAGTTGATGATAGCCACTTGATGTCCATAAATAGTCACTAACAAGCTGACCAACATGTGGTTGAGATAATAAAAGTTGATCCAGCAGACTGCCCTTTGCCAGCAGGTCAAATCCAAAAGCTTTTAAACAGGACAAGCCAAACCACAGATGTCAGCCTCTCTAATGCTAAGGCTATGCTGAACTGCCAGTATATAAATGAAGGTTGTTCTTTGATATTCTACCATAGTGTCAAGAGACCTTGGTATTGTGTTTGCATTGGTGTTTTAGATGGTCTCTGATTCAGTTATAAGGGAGGCATGATCATCTCATCAGAGCATTGAAGATACTGCCATAAGTCTGTTATAAGAGTGCCATGATCAAACCACATGTAACCAGAATACTAGTAAATTACATATACATGTAGATACAAGTAGGGTCACTTAAAAATCTGCTTCTATATATGGTTTATTAGCCGAGATATCAGGATAAATTGATCTACAAAATATGCAGATGTTGGACAAAACACCCGGGGGCAAAACACCCGAGGGCAAAACACCGGAGGACAAAAGATCCTTAGACAAAACACTCACGGACAAAGCACCCAGTGGATAAAACACCCAGAGGACAAAACACCCAAATAAAATAAATATTAGGTCAGGCGCGGCGCAGTGACTTGAATATTGGGGCGGCCAGACGGGGGTGGGACAGGGAGGGAGTGGCTCCCTGCCTCAGGTAGCAGGTTCCGAATTTTTTTTTAATTTTAGACTTGATTTAACGCACTTTGGCGCTTCTGAGAACTTTGAAAGGGATAGCATATCTCGCAATCAAACCAACTCATAAGAGCTAAAAAAAAATCCAATCGGCGTTCTTCAATGAAATTTCCCCCCACGTTGCTTCGAAAATAATTCGCTGATGATAATTTGTCAACTATACCCACCCACCCTCGTAAAAAGTCAATACCCAGGCTTCTGAAGCTGTGATCGGGGGGGTGCATTTCAAGGCACGTCAGTTACAATTATTGGGGGAGCCAAAGTGGTCCTTACCCCCCCTTTTTATATGGGGGGCGGGCCCCCGCTGGCTCCCCCCGGCTCCGCCACGCCTGTAGGTAGCTTTATGTTTTATTCAATCACCATTATCATACCACTATCAAGATGCAATATTTTAGAGTTAACAAGATATTGCAGCACTAGTTTAAAATAAAAAATAGCAAAAAATGTCGCCTGAAGAAAATGTCTATTTGTGGGGATAATGTCGTTGGGAAAAATGTTGGTGGGGAAACTGTCGTCTGAGGATACTATCGGTACCCCTTTTTAAACAGGTGCTTTTGTTTAGACTGATCAGCTCTTGTTTTCAAAATTTGACCTTGACCAATACTGAAGCTGCTTTTGGGGCTGGTTGGAACTCGGAAGCTGGGGCAAGTTGGAATATGATCCAACCAATTCCAATTGCTATAGCAACTGGTTGGACCATGTTCCAACAACAACAGCAATTCATATATACATGTAAATGGCTATATTTGCAAGAAAGATTAGCAAAACCATTCCGGAATGACGAGGAGACTCTGAAATGGCAGAGCCTGACTGGCTCACTGGCTAAGAGGCATAGTATTTCTCTCCGAATCCCAGAGGTGACATCGATTGGTCAAGCAATGAGCTTTTTTAGATTGGGGTTATGCAAATTAAAATGAAAACCCGAGAGGTTACGTCCCCCGACGTTGATGCAATTGATTTGGCTTAGAACCGTAACGTTTAGTACTCATCATGGATAGCAATCGCACGTGAGATCCAGTAACAAGGTACTAACAATTATCGAATTTGCCATAATCCAATCAGGTTCTCAGAAGTTATTTTCCGGGAAATTAAATTTTAACTTGGCCCACAAGTTGTGTCAGCTATCAGTGGATGGGCAAGAGAAACAATCTCAAGCCCGATCTTGAGGCAAGGTACCCACATACATGTCACAAATTGGGAAAGAATGCATTCAGGTTTTCAAAAGTTATTCAACGGAAACAGAATTTCAATTTTGCACTTAAGTGGTACCACCTATAAGCGGATCGGCGTGAAATACAATCACTAGTGAGATCTTAAGGAGAGGTACCCACATACCAAATTTGAGAATAATCCGTTCAGTTTTCCAGAAGTTATTTTCGGAAATGAAATTTTAACTTGGCTCCCAGGTGGTGCCACCTATAGACGAATCGGCATGAAAAACAATCTCAGACGAGATCTTGGGGAGAGGTACCCATGTACGAAATTTGAAAAAAATCCATTTGAACAGTTTTTAAAAAATTAATGACTAGAAACGAAATTTAGCTTGGCTCTCACGTGCGCCAGCTACAGGCGAATCGGTGTGAAAAACAATCCCAAGTAAGATCTTGAGGCGAGGTACCCACATACCAAATTTGAAAAGAATCCTTTCAGTTTTCCAGGAGTAATTGTCCGGAAACGAATCCGGATGGACGGACCCCAATACTATAGTCCCCTTCAGCCCTTCGGGCATGGGGGGGGGGGGTGGGGGGGACAATTAGCATATTTGTTTTTTTGAAACAAAACATTGTTGGCTTTAGCTGTTCATCATGCTTACAATATACAATCTGGCACAGAGAACCATTCTGTTTACTTAATACTTTGGACTTAATACTGGTGGGTGGTAGATAGCCCTATCGATGTACATGTACTATATCATATTCACATATAACAATTATAAGTTCACTTAAAACTTTCCACCTTGTCTTTTATTTTTATAAAAAAAATCACGCTCCAACCAGCCCTGTCTCTCCTACACAATGTAATTCAATACTTATGATTTTCACCTTAAAAAATGTATTTTTAAATTAATCGCAGATGTGAAAAACAGTTGCAGATATGTCATACACTTCACTTTATGCCTAAGAAAAAAAGACAATGAGAACATAGAATGAACATATTTTTTAAAAGCTTGCAAAAATGTCACATGAAAATGTTTGTAGCCTTGACTTTGTCCCTAAGAAAAAGACTATTAAAATCTAAGAAAAAAGTAACGAATATAAAAATTGTTGCATGCCAAAATGTTGCACCTTTTATATTATGCCAAAATATCAGGTGCTGAAATGTCAGGTGTCGAAAGGTCCCGTACCAAAATGGGGTGTGCCAAAATGTCATGGATTTCTACCAGGATCACACTCAGTTCAACATGTGGTTGTCCCATAAATATAACAGCTGAAGTTAGATAGTTTATCAGAAATGAAGCCAACACTTATGTGCAGCCAGCATGCACAGATAACAGCCAGGGGTAGCTGTGTTTAGTTCTCCAAGCCAAATTTCACCACTCCATTCAAGAGTCTTTCTTGTCCATTTCCACATATTAGGGTCAGCTGGGTAATAAATTGTCCAGATAAGAAGAATCTTGTCTGTGTCTACAGGCTCAGCTTTACTAACAGGGAGGGTAATAAAGCTAAGCAGAACCAGGCCAATACACTGTCACACTATTCCTTGGGAAGTGATACCATGCAGATTCTCTATATTTCTCCAGGACAAATTGTGAAATATGTTAAAACAATGTCAATGTACATTCTGCATGTTGGCTGAAGTCCCAGATTACCCTCTAGATGAAGACTTTAGTATTTACAATGATTATGGATTAAGAATACTGATAGGTGATACAGATTTGATATTTTTGGAACATTATGATGTCTTGACGGCATCATTGAAAACTGTCGACAGCTTCTCTCTTGCAGGAAACTAGCCTTTCTTTATGTATGCTATGTTTTTTTGAATTTGGTGCTAATACTGTTATGTGGAATATGGAATAGGTCTTTGGATTATGGATGCGGATATTCTTTAATGGACGACAGCTGAGTTATGAATGACGGACCACAAAACGTCATTATATGTTTCAAACAATCGATGATGTTTTCGAAAGTTGTGGCTCGTTTTCTGTTGGTATAAGTTTTAAATTATCGTATACTCGGAAGAAGAAAACAATTCACAAAACTATTACCACACATAAACAACTATTACTACAAAGGCCTTGAATTCTGACATTTTAACAGAGAATTGGAAAGGTTTGCAGTTCACCTTAATTGTAACTGTGATACTTTTGCAAGTTCACATCATATTCAAGATAATCTTCTAAGTTATAGGATTCTTGTTTTACAACTTCAATTAAAAAAATGGCACTGTTAATGATGTAGTGCACAGTGCCACAAGCATGTCAGAACTTGTGACATTATTATGGAATGATTAAGGGCTTAGTGAATCGAGTATTGTTGCTCTTACAGTGTATTTTGGTAAAATGTTGAAAAGCATATAATGTCATTGTATCTGCAGTGCTCCTGTATGTGTGTAAACGATAAATACTGAGAGTGTCAGCATGAAATGGGATAATAGAGTGAAAACCTTGCCAATACCTGGCTGTGTCACTTTTGATCAGGGTAAATTATACAAAATATGGAATATTTAAGCTCCTACAAGTAGAGAAATAGAAAGGTTACCAATCAAATATTGACATACATGTAGACAATTAATTTTTAACCACACAGTTGCCAATGAATTTTAAATTTCCTAAATTTATCTTTGTTAATTGGTACATAAAGATAAATTGGGGAAATTGTTCAAAATTGATTGTTAAGTGTATGGTTAGAAATTAATCGCCTATGTCAATATTTGTATGATAATCTTTCTATTTTTGTATTTTCACTTTCACTTAAGTACCTTTAATAGGTACATGTACCTCAGACCTGGATTGCCCAATTATAACAGGTCTGTTGACATGTAGGTTAACAGCAGTAACTAAAATCTTGCCGAAATGTCGCCTGCCAAAATGTCATTCTCTTCACTTTGTGCAAAAATGTTGTGTGCCGTAATGTTGCAGATTCCTCCCCATACATTCCTATTCTACATCGTCACGATATGACTGAAATAATGTTGAAAGTGAGGTTAATCCTATTCACTCACTCACTATTCTCCAGTTTTAAAATTTGTGAAGTTTTCTATCTGGTTTTCAAATCTGAGGACCGGCTAGCTTCCCCAGAGATTTTATAAGGGGCCTGAGCTGGCCATTGACTCAGTCCTTTAGCCACTTACATGTAGGATGGCAGTACAGTTTGGCCTGTATGGTGACACTGGCTTTATACATGTATATGATAAGCTCCGTAGGCTGACCAAGTTGAACTTGAAGGCTGTGATGGCCAGTGTTGGCAATTGACTCTGAGTATAAGGACTTTTAAACAAACAAACTTCACTCAGAGTGGGAGTATCACAGGGAAAGATAACAGATGTTTACCATAATTAAATACCCAAGTTTGCCACTAACATAAATGTACCATAACAGATTCTTCATAGACTGAATCTGGGTTGATAGATCTGGATCACATTAACTCTGTGGTTATTAGGGTTCATTCTGACCTTCAACACTATAAATCCAGAAAGATATTTACCTATGAAATATACTTCTTATTTGAACAATCTTGACAGAAGTACATGGAATATGCAGTGCTGTTCATATTTATAAAATAAATGTTGCCATAAACAGTTATTCAGTCAACAGATTTTGTTTGTAGCAAAAATAAATTTAGAATGTGTAAATGTGTAATTTATTTAGTTCCTAATAATTTAATTCAAATGTTCAACTATTCTGTAATTATTGGCACACATGCAGGGGGTGAAATAATACCAGATCGCCTGCTCGCAGTGCCCGCGACAACCTGAAATCAGCATGGGCAAGTTTTTCTTGACCCTTCACCTCTCCATGGGCAACCTAGCTATCCGTCAGCCAACACACACTATGTTAGAAGAGACAAGTTGAAACTGCCAAGGGCAAGCAAGTTTTTAAAATATAACTTGCCCGAATGGAAAGCTAAAAATAATTATTACAGTAAGTTCCCTAAGTATTCGTGACCGGAAGTGAATATCGCAGTCATGAAAAACTGACCACTTCCGAATAGTTTGTGCAGGTCAGTTCAGAAAAACGGACGTTTTCGTAAACTAGAGTCCCCCATATTAAATGCCCATACCGTTCAACAATGAAGAATGAAGCCTAATATACTTCGGCGAAGTTCAGGGGTACGAACACGTGTGGTCGAGGGGAAACCCCGAAGCAAATCCCGAGAAATGTTTGTTGTGCGTTTAGATTTGTCAGGCAATAATTCGCAATTGATCAAAGGATAAATTAAGCATTCTTTCTGCTCTTTAACCATTAAATTAGGTTCGAATAATTGACTGCAATGATCGGCTGACAATGAAGAGATTAGTTTCATCGGACACCCGGCCAATTTAAAATCACAAATTCGCGTATGTCCCGTAAGGGCATATTCTGTCACTTAGACATTCTGATATTTTCTTTATTTTCTCTTCAGAACATGCTTGAACTCTTACAGAATTTTTTTTTACGGCCGAGAAGACTAGGCACAACTATCCCAGAGACGCCAATGATGTTTACGTGAAAATATATGATCTAATGAAGAAACACAGATTACGTCATTTTCAGATTGAGAATCAAACCTAATAATTTCTTGATTGCTCTTCATAGGGAAATATTGTGGAAGGGCTTTTCAAACTGTTTATGTCAATGAAACGAACAGCAAATTAAGCAAGCGCCCGACACTATCTGAAGACCCATATCAGGGCCAACTCGTCTGAGACGATATACAATCTTCCCAGCTGGAACGAGCTCATCCCGCCATGAATAGCGGCTAAACGAAAGACATGAATTGCTTGCCCATTCTAACAATTCACTGTATCCCTTTGATCTTTTATTAACAAATGTATGAAAATACTTTCATAGAATTCGGTGGGTCTGTAGACATGGAAGAATGAAAGTTTCAACATGCCACGTGTTGGTTGTACATTTTCCCGCCATACGGAGTTGCAATAACATCACGTGATCAATACTTGGATAGTATGGCACGTGGGCCAAACTTTCGCTTGTACACGGTTCCCGCTTCAGAATATATTCAGCCAACACAACCTCAATGTATTATGCCTTCGTAACAGTGAGATCACGACTCTTATGAAACATAAAACAATAAAATTGGTTCAATCTGTTTCAGATGTAAATGTATTCTGGAATATTTCTGACGAAAGACAGATCGATAGATGATGATGACGAAACAGCCAAATGTAAAACCGTGTTTTTATCTAATATTAGTATTTATTACCTCATGGGTTCAGCAAAATTAATTCACATTTCAGACAGTATAATTAAGAGAATAAGTAGACAGAAAACCTATTAGTTTGTTCCATCTTTTTTTTTTTTTTTTGACTTTTAATCTCAACCCACTATTCCGACCTCCGCTTCAGTTGCTATCAAATTACCGCCTATGATCTCGGCTATCTTACGTAAACGTCTCTTCCGACATTCAACTTTTGTGTCAATAATCAAGTCAGAAGTTCTGTAATATCTTTACTAATAGTGTAAAAAAACTCACTCAAAAATTCTAATTTTCAAGGACTTTCAAGGCCTTTAATTTTCAATATAAAAATTATACAAACATTTAAGGATCCATGCGAACCACGAAACAATGACACCGTGCACAATGACGCCGTTCCACTCTTTTTACGGCTATGAAGATTTCGATGCAGCCATATGTCACGGTTAATCCTGCACGTCACAGCTTTCCTTTCATGATAATTCTCTGAATAATATCATCGTTTCTATTTTATCCAGGGGCGATTGAAGAGAATAAGTCTGTACTATTGCTTGCTCCTGAAAAGTTGAATACAAGAGCGCAAACTTCTTTCGATATATGCATCACCGCGAATTCCACGGCTGTAAAATATTCTGAATCGCCACGTTCGTTGGAAATGATAAGTTTCTAAATTATTTTTGTCTGAACAGTACAAAATATGTTTTCAGTATCATAGCTGAGAATCTCAACATTCGTGTCTTCAGGAAAAAAAATCCGAAGTCGGACCCAAACAGGTGCGTTTCTGGTTTTAGGGTGAGGCGCACATGGCATACAGTCGCCAAAATTAATGCAACTTGGGGTTGGGGTTGATCGTAAATCTCTACCCCGCGACGAAGAAAATCCGTGGTTCAAATGTCCGGTCAAACTTCAGCATTATATTTTTTTAAGACCGAATGAAACGTAACTTCCAGTTCTTCATTTCGATATTTTCAGTATAATATCGAATGTATGCTCTCTTCAATCGGCAATGTTTAATATCGCACGTCCCCGTAAACCGGCAATATTCCCAATTTAATGACCATGAGAAATTGCGGTTTAAACATTGGATACATTTCGTTTGAGACATAATAAAAATCAACTTAGTTGTTACAATTGGTTATGTTCAAAATGCTCAAAAAGTTTGCAAGGTTTATCAAATATTAATTCTAAGGAAACTCGTTGATCTGGAAGTTTTTCCATCGCACAACTACATAATATTATCAATCTCACGACCACGATAAATAGGGGATTTTCGAATAGTTAGGACCGCGGTTTTCCGCGAATGGGCCGTTTTTGATTACTTAGGGAACAGTGTCACGTGACTTGGCGAAAAATGCCCGTTTCCAAATTCAATTAGGGTCGCGAATACTTAGGGAACTTACCGTATTTCTACCCCTGTCATACACACATGTACTGGACGAACACTTGTACTGGACCGTGGACGACCCATGGATATGATTTCTTATATCAGTGAAATTGTCTCGAGAATAACCGATATTATTTCTTGCGAAAAAGGATACATGCATTTGAAAAATATGTAAAATGTTTTTCCGAATGTGGAAATGGATCATGCAAATTACAATGTTACATGTATCTATTCAGGAAATATTAGTATCTGGTTCCCTGTTTAGGAAACTTTAAAGGAAACTTTAAAGTGTTTCCTATTTAGGAAACTTCACATGGTTTCCTGTTCAGGAAACATCTTGTGTTTCCTGATCTGGGAACGATTTCCCAGAATAGGCGATAGGTTACTAGGAGTTGTACCATACTGCCAGATGAATGACTTGTATCTGTTCACATTGTTCATCATAAATAGAAAAGTCAAAATGATATATGAACTTGTTTTTAGCATGGTATTGCAGAAAATTTTTAGTCTATTGCCATTGCACAATTTTTTGTATCACATACTTGGCAGGGCGCCAAATTTGAAAGTGGATAAAGCACATGATACATGTAACTGAATGCTGTCACTCTTCGTATGTCTGAATATCAACAAGGATTATAATACATATAAAAGCCGCAATGCCAATAAATTCAGTATTTCTCGAAAGAGGGATAATTATCCTGGTTATTCTTAACCACAATGTGTTTTGGGTTTTTTTTCGGTGGAAAATGAGAACAGTTGTTTCAATTTTCCGAAACCAGTTGCATACTACACTTGGTTTTAATTCTTTAATTTCTTCAATACACAATGACCATAATCTGTCAGCTTCTTAGGTCTCGAGAATGAAGCAGGCCACATAAACTGTCATAAACTATCTAGCGGTACCATGGAATGTTTAATCTCTCTCACAGATATATTAAGTAAAATCAACAAATGTTCACTATATCCACCATAAAGGCTCCATAAAAATTGCACTCACACATCACACCGTAACAGGTTAAACTTGGAAATGGAGTATTAATCAGAAAAGCGCAGATTAAGCGTACATTCATGTACATGTACGGTACTTGCAATGGCTTGCACTGTCATTCCAAATAAACTAACTCAATTCGTCAGGCAAATTATTTTGATAAAAAATTGTTTTCTAACTATATTTGGAACTACATGTAAGTTCCCAGTTTGGGAATATTTCATCAAGATTCCCTGTTTCGGAATTTTCCCATAATTCATCTTCAGCAGAAATATACTGTTTCAGGGAACATTTTGCTATTCCCTGATTAGGGAACATTCTGCTATTTCCTGATCAGGGAACATTCTGTTATTTCCTGATCAGGGAACATTCGGTTATTTCCTGATCAGGGAACATTTGCTCATGTGATAGTTGGGTTCCCAGATCAGGAAACATTTACCAAGAGACACACCCCATGGGTTTATACAAGCTAATATCTCAGGCTAACAAAGGCTAACAGGGTAGGCACATGTTTCACCATATATAGAAAAGTTTGGATTATTTCTCCTCAATTATGCCAATGTGGTGAGGGGTGGCAGTTTTGAGAAAAGCAGACTCAAAGAAATGGGTATCACTAAAAACCACGCAATGAGCCTCTTAATTGTAATCTTTTCATTATCATTTTATAAATTATTAATGTAAATGCTGTATTTAATGATAAGATAATAAGAATCTTGAGTTTTGTGGTAAATTCAAGCCAAAACAAAAAAAATTGCAACATTTCCTATTCAGGCATTAAGTTTATATTCTCCTCAATTATCCTGGCCAATGTGGTGAGGGGTGGCAGTTTTGAGAAAAGCAGACTCAAAGAGTTTAATGGGTATCACTGCAACAAACCACGCAATGAGCCTCTTACAACAATTGTAATCTTTTCCACAACTATCATTTTATAAATTATTAATGTAAATGCTGTATTTAATGATAAGATAATAAGAATCCTTGAGTCATTTGTGGTAAATTCAAGCCAAAACAAATTCAAACAAATTGCATTTCACATTTTCCTATTCAGGCATTAAGTTTCCTGAAAAACCTTCCAATGTGCCTCTTAGCATGAATCTTTTCATTATCATTTTATAAATTATTAATGTAAATGCTGTATTTAATGAGTCTTAATAAGAATCTTGTCTTTGTGGTAAATTCAAGCCAATAAAACAAAAAAAATTGCAACATTTCCTTTCAACAGTAAGTTAAGGTCCTCAAACTGTTTATCCAATGCTCCCTGATTTGTACTGAAACCGGACAACACAGATACTTAAATCTGAGATTATTACATCCAAATGGGGCATAAGCAGTCATCAATACGGGTATGTGATGGATGTTTTTTTGCTAATATCTCACTACAGACTGGATACTTAAAATTCTCAAATCACATTTAGCTTACCAAACACAGGTTAATGCCATTTATAAATCCCAGGAAATATACATTTAAATGACAGTGAATATTGAAAATTGAAAGTTAAATGCTTGCAATTACTTATACATTAACTGATGTATCTGTATCAATTTGAGAATATTTGTCTGTGGTCCACCTGCTGCTAAGATAGGAATGTTTACCCCATAAATATGATAAATGCCACTTATCATGCTTGTGGGTTCATGTACAATGATTGCTGAAAGTACATTATGATATACGGCCAAACCAATTTTATGTCTTGTGTCACGAGCAGATAATTTTTTTTTCAACATTGGAGGTGATAATAAAAACATGAGATTGATCTAATCAAAAACCCCTCAGCTTTCCCCAAGTGATTGAGACCCATGTGTAGTGTGAATTGGGCAAGAGATAGTTCTGTGTGGGATGATCAAGGTAAAAGTAATTTACAATTTGCAGTGTATGGATGTATCAGCAGATCAGTATATGGAGTATAGAACTGACCACACAAAATATGGGTTGCGGTGTGTCATTTTAGATGGGCATCATGACTACAAGTAATTTAGTGGCCGAAATTTGGCGGCTGTACCCTATCTCAAGCGGTTTTACCTAAAATCAATAATGGATGAACGGACAGATGTAGATGACGACAATACCTCGAAGACAAATTGGCAGAGTGGTAAAAAGGGTCATAACTCTGTAACATAAGAGCCGAGACGAATAAGCTGTACCGAACACGGATGTGCATTCAACTACAGATAACAAAATCGGAGATTATTACATCCGAAATGGGCATAACTCCATAAGCCGAGGCGAGTAATCCTTTGTTGGCTTGTAGATCGAGTACAACAATATAAATAAGTTTCCAAAAGAGAGTAGCTATACCGAACACAGTTCTGCAGATATAGTTGGTTACATTCAGGCATATAGGACAGAAATAGAAATTAATATATCTGTAAAGGGGTATAACTCTGTAAAATATGGGCCGAGAGGAGCCACTTTCAATAGGCGTCTGACTTAGCACTCTGTAAAATAAGAACCTAGACGAATAAGCTGTACCAAACACGGATCTGCAGATATAACTTGTACATTCAGCTACAGATAACAAAATCGGAAATAATTACATCCGAAAGGGGCATAACTCCATAAGCCGGGGCGAGTAATCCTTTGTTGGCTTGTTGAATACAACAATATAAATAAGTTTCCAAAATATAGCAGCTTTTCTGAACACAGTTCTGCAGATATAGTTGGTTACATTCAGGCATATAGGACAGAAATAGAAATTAATATATCTGTAAAGAGGCATAACTCTGTAAAATATGGGTCAAGGGGAGCCACATTCGATAGGTGTCTGACTTAGCACCACAGACAGTCGGACGTGCGTACGGACGGACGTGGCGACAATACCCCGAGGCCAAAATGGCCGAGGGGTAATAAAACTGGACCAGACAAGTGAAAACTCATCTACCCACAGAAAAAAAGGGGAGAAACTCCAAAAGTCCAGTTTTGTTTTTATTTTATTATTGCTTTCAGTCTTGGAAAAAAAAATTAAAAATCTGCCAATGAAACAAAAATTGGTGTGGCCCAAGGGAGTTTTATAGGAACACGATGCATCATGGGATATATTCCAGTTTTAAAGCTCTTGATTGGTCAATTCAAATTTCAAAAATAAATCTGTGATTTTCATTGGCCTGTAGGGTAGATGGGAAGAAAATCCAGCCAAACATAAGAGTTCTGTGATTGTTCATTAGGAGGGCTAGTAGTCACCTGAATTCTCGGAGAGCAGTCATGATAGTTAGGTTATGGATGTCTTCTATTAACAGCTGGTTTTCATCCACACCTACCACATCTGTACGGCTGCAGATTAGAAAATATCAAAACTCATTTTAACACACCACTATTATAAACAGCAAGATACAGATAAACAGAAATGAGTCATATTTATTACATATTTATTACAGAAGTTTAAATGTAAACAAATATTTAATAGGTTATGGTTTTAAACATTTATCAAGATCACTACAATAACCTTAAATATACCATGAATGACATTCAATTTCTCTCAGTTCTCTTGATTACACTTTGATCATACATAACGACTTTCGGATATTTGCACAAGATTTTTTCTTACCGAGAGGAAGTTGCGTGAACAGCCGCTAACAGGTTACACAAAGTCTCGACCAAACCATATTCCATGACATCACTGGCAGCAAAGGGGGATGACTCAAAGATCTGCAAAATAACATAACATCAAAAGAAATAGTACAAATTAAACAAGGATAACACCAAGTCTGTGACCATTATTACTCAACTACTGCTTTTTTGTTTCAACAAGACCACTGGAAACAACTGTTTGCCAGAAAAGAATACTTAGTTTTAAAATCAGTAAATTTCATGTTTTTTAATTTGTAAAGAACTTTCAAATGTTGGATTGTGATGTTCAATTATTCTCATTCAATTAGTTAACAAGTGAGGTAATTACCTTTGACAGGATGTAGAGGGAGTTGTGACAGAGAGCAGTATCTGTGACTGTTTTGTCCAACAGAGCCAGAAGAACGTTCAGTCCACCTTTCTGAACATCTGACATAGCCGTCATTGGGCTCATATCCATACTATGAAGTAGAATAAATAGATCAAAGCAGATCAAGGTCAGTCCTCTGATATAGTTTCTGGTACAATTTGCAAGCTGCATATGCGGTATAAATTTGGAAAGCTTAGTTATAATCCTCCCAGAGGTATTGTGCTACATAACATTAAATCTACTTTTATCATATATTTTGACCTTGAAATAACAGGCCAAGGCCGATCATGTGCAATGAAGTTGTGATCAATAAGCACATGAATCTGTCATACAAATTTAGAAGACAAGCTAAAGATATCATGCTTATAGCATTAAATATATTTTTAACATGCGAAAAAATATGTCAAAATCAGTCATCTTCAATACGGTTCTGGCCTATCACATAGAATATGGATAGACAGACAGGACAGACGAACAATGCCAACAATACTGCTTTAGTCAAATTTTGCAGAGGGATCACATCCTCAACAGATTTCAAGTGAAATTTACGTGGCTAGTCATGTACCTATCACTCATACTGACTGATTCCCCAAAGACCATTGCTCCGATCAGTTCAATCAATTCATGGTGAGCTGAATACTGGTGAAGTTGGTTACACAGTAATTTAAACCCCTCTTTCTTCAGGAAAGCTTTAAGCTGTGCAGTTGAGGCTCGCAGCAAATACACCCCGAATAGCTGTATAACAAACAAATGTTAAAACAGTCACTTCGAATATGTTGAAATGTGAAGGACAAAGATTAAAATCTGCATTAACTGGAATTAAGCACAGGAAGGGACAAAACATTACTGTGTGAAAACTACAGGGGTATAATGTCTATTTGAACCACATTTTGTTTGCATTATTTTATCATTTCGCCAGCATTTAATTACATGTATCATTCCATT
>JAVTVY010018971.1:0-81261 GCA_036873755.1 Hanleya hanleyi | reverse complement strand
ACACTTGCGCAGACCCACCACACCACGTGAACGCCATTGTAGAGAAAAAAAACCCAGTACATGACAGACACAGACAAGTCTAGACATGGGCAGAGGTCACGCCCCATTCACCCCAACCGGAAGTGACGTCACACACTTGTTCATTGGACCATTAGTGGCGCCCCCAGCTCCAAAACGTCTAGCGGGACCCATACAGGGTCCAGTTTTCGACACTAGGTGACCACATCCCGACAAAATGGCCAGTTTTCGACACCGGATGTGCCGCCATCTTGAACATACGCGCCGCCATCTTGGATATGTCCCATAATGCATCGGGTCAAAATACTCGCTTCTGATTGGCTGAGAGCTCTGTGACGGATTTGAAATACTCGCTTCTGATTGGCCGAGAGCTCCGCATTGCTGTCTGCGCATGATATTCCTACCGTACATCCAACCCATCAGATGCCCCTTCACGAATGCTTCACTTTGATACCTCACTCGACCCCATCGGACCAGTAGTAACTCCCCTAGCTCCAACACGGCTATGTTCATACCCTTGGGCCACCGCGCATGCGCAGAATGCCGATAGTTCAACCCCACACCCAGCCCATTAGATGCCCCTTCACGAATGCTTCACATTGATACCTCACTCGACCCCATCGGTCCATTAGGGACTCCCCTAGCTCCAACACGTCTATTTCCATACCCTTGGGCCACCGCGCACGTATTCGATACGGTCTCAGCGGGCGCCCAGCAAATATCTCCACGGTCTTCCACCAGGGTGACTTTATCTTCATAGACGTGTAACCCCACCCGGGGTGGAAGGGGCAGGATGGCTCGTAGGACGGGTGACATGCTTGCTCCAATGTCGAACGGTGAAAGACACACACACTCTGTCTGACCCTGGTATTTATGGGCAGGTCTCTCGGTGACATGGTTGACCCAATGACGAAGGGTAAATGACACACACTCTGTCTGACCCTCGTATTTATAGTCCCACTGTCAATGCCACAGCCCCAGGGTCAATAGGGCACAGACTAGTGTGAGGCGCGCGCGCACAAGTGACGTCACACACTTGCGCAGACCCACCACACCACGTGAACGCCATTGTAGAGAAAAAAAACCCAGTACATGACAGACACAGACAAGTCTAGACATGGGCAGAGGTCACGCCCCATTCACCCCAACCGGAAGTGACGTCACACACTTGTTCATTGGACCATTAGTGGCGCCCCCAGCTCCAAAACGTCTAGCGGGACCCATACAGGGTCCAGTTTTCGACACTAGGTGACCACATCCCGACGAAATGGCCAGTTTGATACCTCACTCGACCCCATCGGTCCATTAGGGACTCCCCTAGCTCCAACACGTCTATTTCCATACCCTTGGGCCACCGCGCACGTATTCGATACGGTCTCAGCGGGCGCCCAGCTTCGACCCCATCGGACCATTGTTGGCTTCCCTAGCTCCAACACGGCTATTTTCATACCCTTGGGCCACCGCGCATGCGCAGAATGCCGATAGTTCAACCCCACACCCAGCCCATTAGATGCCCCTTCACGAAGGCTTCACATTGATACCTCACTCGACCCCATCGGTCCATTAGGGACTCCCCTAGCTCCAACACGTCTATTTCCATACCCTTGGGCCATCGCGCATGCGCAGAATGCCGATAGTTCAACCCCACACCCAGCCCATTAGATGCCCCTTCACGAATGCTTCACATTGATACCTCACTCGACCCCATCGGTCCATTAGGGACTCCCCTAGCTCCAACACGTCTATTTCCATACCCTTGGTCCACACGAGTTGTCTCCCTTGCGTCGGTGTGTGCAGATGGCGCTATGGTTAGGATCGACGCCGTGATGTGGAAAGGGCGTCCCCACACCATCCTGGAGCCGCCATTTTGTTTGTTGATTTCTTGCGGAGATACACGGGACAATAAACGCTCAACCCTAGGGTGGTACAGATGCTAGACTGATCCTGAAGGAAGAGTTTGACCCGATTGGAGATATCTGATCATCCTGTGATGATCGGGAGAGCCGGAATCGATCCGGAATATACATTCTATCATCTTGTACCCACACGCCGCCATCTTGCACCCCACACGCCGCCATTTTGACCACCCCACACGCCGCCATTTTGACCACCCCACACGCCGCCATTTTGACCACCCCACACAGGCCGCCATTTTGACCACCCCACACGCCGCCATTTTGACCACCCCACACAGGCCGCCATTTTGACCACCCCACACGCCGCCATTTTGACCACCACACACTTGCACTCAGTGACCCCTGTGACGTCATAGTTACATCCGGGTGAAAGGAGCGTCAATTTCAACTTTACCTACTACTTACGTTGGAGCAGATATTGGACATTGACTTTAAGCAATAAAACTTAGATGAAAGAATATAACAAAATATGCACTTCAAAACCGATGAAAATTAATAATAAAATTGGTTGAAGAGAAATGTAACACTTTGTTGTATTATACATGTATTTTTACAGATTATGGCATTTCGACCTACCAGTTATAGTACAACGCTTGTGAAAATATGCAAGAAAAGTTTGTATAGATACCGTGTGAATTTCACTGAATAACATTTCCCTGTTCCAGTTTCAGTATTACGCCAACAAACATAAACCACAGCATTCTAATCAAGGAAGAGGATACTCATATAAAGTCATTTACAGTCTACGTTTTCAGGGTGGGATGAAGGTGTAAAGAAGCTGTGCGATATTGTTTTTGGTGTTGATCACATAATCATATTATGAAAATCAACCTTCCTGTCTGTAACGTTTTCGAAGCCGCAATAATGACAAGAACCCAAGCTACATAATAATAGAAGGTTCAAGAGTTAAAAAACCAAGCTTTCGATTCTATTGTTCGACTTCCTCCTTTGCAAACATAAAGTTTTTGAGTAAAACAAACCTCTCTGACTTTCTGAGTAAAACAAAACTCTAATGATTATATATTCTAAAGGCAAACGTTAAGACGGAAATGTGACAATACTTTAGGTACTTTTTTACAATCTTCTATTTTGCATTGAAGTGGTTTAATTATATAATGATTGGTCAGAAACGATCCATGCTTAATCCGCCCAGCAGGTATCGTCACCTGTCACCAGGTCTCTGCGTTAATTGCCACCGACCGGCCCCCACTTAATCACCCTAGCTGAACCCCTTATAGTGTCTTTCTCTAAAAATGTGCAAATTTTAAATTGAAATGGAAGCAAGAAGATATTTAATAATTAGACCAAATAAAGAACCATGAGATAGAACAGAATATGGTTTGTATAACGCCATGCTGGCAAATATCGTTGGCTGAACGGTTTTTTACCTATAAGCTTTTAAAAGTGAGCTACTTTCGGCTTTTTCGTGAAAACCTGTGTTAAGGTATAGGTTGAAAATGCAAATTGAACCCTCATTTTTAAATCAAATTGGAAGCAAGTAAAACATTTACCATGGGAAAATAAAATAGCACATCGTATGGATATACTATTCGAAATTAACTTAATATGCTGGCAAATGTTGTCACCCGAATAGAAATGCTTGATTTTCAGCTTCGAAAAGCATGGTCCTATCTAATCTAGGTTAAATTTCGCAGGCCTTGTTGAGCAGTGGAGTCGATCTGCGCCTGACAGAGTTGTCTTCCCTTACCAATGAAAGTTGGACATGCCGCACGTATGACAGATTCGCCGATCCTAGGCCGTACTAGAGACAGATAAACTCAGAAGTATCGACTGTATAGTCCGTACGTAGAACAGATTCATCGATTCTAGGCCGTATACTAGTGACAAATGAACTCAGATGTATCGATTGTAGTCCTTACGTTTGACAGATTCACTGATTGTAGGCCGTACTTGTGTCAGATGTATCGATTATACTCCGTACGTATGACAGATTCGCCTATCCTAGGCCTTACTAGAGACAGATGATCTCAGATGTATCGATTGTAGTCCGCACGTATGACAGATTCGCCGATCCTAGGCCGTACTAGAGACAGATAAACTCAGAAGTATCGACTGTAGTCCGTACGTAGAACAGATTCATCGATTCTAGGCCGTACTAGTGACAAATGAACTCAGATGTATCGATTGTAGTCCTTCTGGATTGACAGATTCACTGATTGTGGGCCGTACTTGTGGCAGATGTATCGATTATACTCCGTACGTATGACAGATTCGCCTATCCTATAGGCCATACTAGAGATAAATGAACTCAGATTGTAGTCCGTACGTTGACAGATTCACCGGATGTATCGATTGTATAGTCCGTACGTTGACAGATTCACCGAGTTAGGCCGTACTTGTGTCAGATGTATCGATTATACTCCGTACGTATGACAGATTTACCGATTCTAGGCCGTACTATAGTGACAGATGGACTCAGATGTATCGATTGTAGTCCGTGCGTATGACAGATTCACCGATTATAGGCCGTACTTGTGACATATGTACCGATTGTAGAACGTACTTTCGGCAGATACATATATCGTAGAGCGTGTGTATGACAGCTGCAACGATTGTATATCGTAGGTCCTACTTGTGCCAGATGTATTGACCGATTTACGTGGAATAAAGAAAAACAAAAATTTCGATGTCACAGTTTTCCCCGGTAAGAATGTCTACGATCGGTGCATGTGTGATTGTATCAAGTTTTATCATTATTGAGTGCTCATAGTTTAGCTACATGCTAGTGCTACGTAGCATAGAACTGCTCATTTTGATAAAAGATCAAGCAAAAACGTCTGCTAGATTGACGTACAAATTGGCAGATGTTAAACATGTAACTGTACATGTTGTGGTATCCGAACGATCGTTACAGACATTTTCAAAGTTAATTTGGAAGCCGTCATCGATGCGTGGAGTCATTGCGTGATTTGAACCTATTTTGTTTAACAAGTCGTTTAATTCTACGGATGAGAGTAACTTATGTTTTTTAAGATTTCCATTAAACACACAAACTGAAGTTTAGGCCATTCTAACTATCGCCTTAGTATAGATAGCGTTGAGAATTCTGGCTCAGATCCATATTCCCCGAGGCAAGAATGATATCATTGTGTTCATGGGAGCGATTGTGAAAATAAACTATAGGCTCATTTTTAAAGGACATATGTCTTAATTGATTTAAAAGAAAAAAGACGAAAAAGAAAAGTTCTAGTGCTATTAATTGATTCATAGTGATGCCTTATCCTCGCTAGTAAATACTGATACACGGAAAAATAGTTCTCGTGACATTCGCCGACCATATAAGGAAATATTCTAATAGATAATATTAAGACACTGTCCACGCCAAAGAAACTTCTTTCATATTCCTTTGGAGCTACTCAGATGCTATACTCTACTCGGTATGATGCTATACTCTACTCGGTATGATGCTATACTCTACTCGGTATGACAAGCTGAGGGTTTTAGAGGAATTGCATTCAGTCATCGGCATTTGGTAACAATACATTTTTTTTACAGGAATGACAATGAACTCAGTTTTGCCAATGCGACTGATTTGTATAGTATAAGTTAATACTTTCTCGTCAGACTTATCTACCAATATAAAAATATCAGCTATTACTTCCCTGTATACCGTGAGAAGAAAACTCCCAACTGAATGTGTGCTCGGAAATGAGTTGTGGAGTTGGTTTTAGGGGTATGGTGTAGAAATATGCGGTCTCTATGTATGCATATCCCTCATACCTAGAGGATATGCATAGAGACCCACTACCCCTCATCCTTCACAGAGACCCACTACCCCTCATCCTTCACAGAGACCCACTACCCCTCATCCTTCACAGAGACCCACTACCCCTCATCCTTCACAGAGACCCACTACCCCTCATCCTTCACAGAGACCCACTACCCCTCATCCTTCACAAGCCAAATGCCTCGAGTGTCAGTGGAACTTCAGATACAACTTTCTATTCCAGCAATTGTGCTGTCAGATTTTCAAACTTGATAATTATCAAACTAGATGAATTCTTCGACGTTCAACAGTCAGTACTTCGATCCAGAAAATAGATGAAATATTGTGATCTAAATGCGAGAAGATCAAAACGATATATTTGTTAGTGTTTGTAGACAACATAATGCCTGTGCGTGCCAAGTGTTTGCCTTGCGTGCTAAGTATAATCAGATAAACACTGGCGACAGAAATTAAGCTGTCTTTCCCAGGCTTTTCACGCTTGGACGGACACCAAATTGTCTGTAAATGACCCAAAAGTGGTGACAAAGTAACATCAAGAAAAGCTTTTAATTGCTTTATTGGACTATTGAATTATTTTATGATACTCACCGGGTGAAAAAAGCACATAAAGGTACAATGTCTATAATCGTGTGATTGTGGCCGATATAAGCGAAATAGCGATACACAAGACACACATACTCTTACTGATATTAGTCACCCTTCAATCGCTTTTTAAACTTCGAATATAATACCGGTAATTCTACTGAAAAAAATATGTCAGCGTTATAGCGAATGGAGTGAGCGACTTGATATGGTCGCTCTGTCATCTGTTATAATTTGTTCGAATTGAGAGTCAAATTTGTCATCAGCTATTTATTTATTTGCATCTCCTGATCAGTCTGTATCATATGAGAATAATCCTGTACAGGGTGCGTTAATTCTCGACCAGGGAAGAAATAGTTATTAGCGCAGAGAAATACCTTAGAAATCAATAAATGTTAAGTGAGACTGGAAGAGGGAGATTCCGTCTAGTATATTCTAAGGCGCGAAGTATAATGGAAAAACTCAAGATGGTGGTCATTTCGGATCTGACATCCTGTGTGTTTTTGGTTATCATTAACTAAGCGATATTGACTGGTACGTCATCAAAACCCCATCGTCATCGGAGTGATAAGTCAATGTCGTCACCGTGAATCAACACCATCATCTGGTATATCGGTCTCTTAGTGTCGTCTGGTAATGTAAAATGTATATGGTCATAAATTCCCTGAGAAGCTAAGTCTGTTTCATCAGGCTGTTTTAGAGTCTATCCAATTTTCAGCACGATATCGCCCGTCCGTCATTTTCGCTCTGACCTCCGAACGACGGAAATTCTCTCTTCCAGGGCTATTACCCTGATCATACCTGCTGGTATGATTATACCTGCTTAATCATTTTGTGGTTACAAATTTAGGAAAACATTATGACTGCCTACTGACGAAATGTCCCTTTATCTAGAATACATAAATGCTCGACTGATTATGCCATCGAAATTTCTTAATACAGCGATAATTAATTTAAATGAATAAATGATTCATCGTTTTCTTTATACCCGATGTATATAGTTGGCTAAGTGGAGCACACTCGAGACTATGCGGTATCTTATTTTGCATATCTAGTTTTCCTTGCAGTTCCGGATTTTATTTTGATGGTCATGGCTCTCGTAATAGAGGTTCATTACGGGTCATAATAAAAGTACCACTAAAATATATTTAATATAGGGACGAATAATTGACTTTATTGTAAACTCAAGAATATATATGATAGGTGAGTACAGCAGATCTGCTGAGGTGATCTTGGGTGGATATGAGGGGCAGGGGAGGAGGGGCAGGGAGGTGCACTCTCAAACAATTTCGTGATCTTAGTTATCGCAGGCAAATTGCAATACCGGTGTATATTAAATTACATCAGGTTGAGAATACATGAAAACTTATTTCGTGGTTTCACTCTATATGTTTTGTAAATATTATTTTATTGTTTCGTTGTTCAGACTGTTGTAAGTTGAGTCTACAGAGCAACAATCTGAGGACCCCCATGACGGTCATTTTGGATTTGCTCATGATCCATCGCAACTAGACTCATGCATGCATGACAAAATTGACTCTGATCAGAAAAGCTATTACCCTGATCAACTCAGAAAGTTTACACTTTAATATTGATCCCAGAGATGCGATAGAAACACCGAGGGATGTGAGCATGACGCCCCCCTCACCCCCCCCCCCCCCATGCCCCACTAGGTAAGCCCGATAGGGTTACCGATACACCTCATTAACAAAGACTACTAATAACAGTTCAACGTATATCTGCAAACGTGGAACCATATACCCCACTCGTGTACTTTCCTGAGAAAAAAAAATGCCAAAGAACGATATACTCTTTTGAAATAAGTCGTCTTTTCGTTGTTTAATTATGTATGGGAAAACTAGCGAAAATAAATCAGTATAAGACGGAAGGAGATTAGAGCTGAAATCAGCAAAGACGGGTACGGATTATCGTTGGAACGTAAGCGAGCGCAAGTCATACCCAAGCCATGAATAAATAAGCGAGAATGCATTTCGTAAATAATTGCTCTGGATGGATCCGAGATGTTCGCCGCACGAGATAATAGTCGTCCGCTAATCACAAATTTGTGACAAGCGGGCTGTTTGGCTTTATCGCCTCTGCTCGCCTAATAGGCCACTAGGAGCCATCATACAGACTCATGTTTTATTGACGGTCTCCAAGATGAGACTCGCTCGGCAATCGGGACAAAGTTGCCCCAGAGACGAGAATTTTCATCAATCTAACTTCATCGGAGTCGGACAATTTGTGTTCCCCTTACATCAGCAAAAACGGCCTCTCTACTCATTCGCCCTCAACTGTATTCCTGGTTATCCCCAAACGGTTCTTATTGTTCTATAGTGTTTCCAATAGCTGATAATTTCCAGCGTTCAGTGTCTCCTCTTCACTGACAGTCCTTGGAGAATTTCTCTGTCGATAGCTGAAGCAATTACCTCTGTATTACAGTATACTATGATCAAGGATTCCTCCAGACCTTTTTACTTCACTCCTCTCAGATTGATAGCCGCGTAAATTTCTGGAGAATAATGCCGGGGAAATTGGCCGTTCTTTGACGAGATTTTCTTCATTTTCCCACGGGGGTGATTTCTTCCTCTGGATGATACTTGGCCATGTCATTTCGATAAAAACTCGTTTGTTTGTCTTTAGTTTCCTCGTCAGTGTCGATATCATAAATTTCTTATTAAGCAGTGAACGTGTGAAGAGGTTTTCAACTGAGTAACTAGACAGTGTCGAATCAAATTTTCATAATTGGACTGCTTTAATTTGATTATCTGAGCGAATAATGATAAAATCGGATTCATCAGTGATTATCCACCAGCTTGAGATGCAAGGTTGCGCTCATACATGCCGTGGTGTTTTTTCACAGTATTTTCTAAGTCACCGCATCGGGCTTATATAAATTCAGCAATTTGTTTCACTTGAATTGCCTCTTCTACATCATATAAAACAAACTAAGATTTAACTAATGCCACATTCAAGGACTTCGTGCAAGACTTATGAGACTATAAATGAAATTATTGTCTGACCAGTCCGAAAGAAAGTCCCATTTTCTGTGTGTTGGTAAACAAATGTTGATCGTGGGACCCCTTCAATGTCATTTCGTCAAACTTACCAGAGAAAAGGTGACAGTCCAATCGGCGATTAATTAAAACAAAAATATTATAGAACTGTTTGCATCATATATCAATACAATTGTCACACAAAATAATATGATCTTTTCTGGAATATATATAACCAATTAAACGACACCAAGATTCATTTTGACGGGAGAATATTGTCATTGATAACATTGTTTTTGACAGAAGCTAACCGCGAACTGCAGACCAACTTCACGAAGGTAAGAAGAAGCTAACTTGTGTTTATTGAAATAGTTATTTTATATATTGGATGCCGAGCCTGTTCCTCTTCTCGTTCTGCCTCCTTATTTGTTATATAATTATGAGATATTTATTGTAATTAACAATAGTACTTCATGCCAATCGATCGATTTAAGATTTTATTTTTGTCACTGTACCTCCTCGCTGAAACGCACTGTGTTCTTTTCAAGCCATTTTCCGAACTACTGTGTCTGTTCATTTGAACACCACTCAGATTAATCCGAAAGGGTGGGGGGGGGGGGGGGGGGAAGGAATGTGGCACAACAAGTTGCTCACGGGATCTTGTTTGATGAGTGTGATTGTATTTCTCTTTTCCCGTATAGCCAACAGGTAAACATACTGCGAACTCAAACGTATATCTGAGCTGCCAGGTAATGCATGGTGACATACTGCCCACTGGTAAGCATTCACAGTGGATTGAATGATCACGATTATCCTTTAAAATTATTTCCAGGCTATATCAAAGTTCTAATAATTTTCTCGGTAGAGAAAATGTCAAGATAATATATAGAACGGAGAAAAAATGATAAAGTTAAATCGATGCAGAATGGGGCTCGAACCCACATAGGTGAAAAAATTGTTTGAGTTTAATCCTGATATCTAACTTATTGAGTTATTAAATCTCCAGAAAATGTTAACTCTAAACAGTACGCATATATGGTGTTCTATTTGTGCCAAGTTAATCTCGCGCGTCGACCTACAAAACTCGACGCGCGACGCGAAATGTCGACGTCGCGCGTCGACTTTTACAATGTTAAAGAGAAGGCCAAAACTCGACGTCGTGTTTCAAAAGTCGCCATATCTCTAAAGGCCCATTTCCATAGCACGCGTCGCGACAACCACAACTGCAAACCACAACTTTTTGCAGTTTGGCGCATTTCCACAGCACGCGTTATGACAGCGTCACTCTCGCCATTCCAGCCATTCAACGGACGGGATTCCCCTCAACATAACCGGGCTAACGATTTCTATCCCCTCCGATTGGTCGATAGTTCAGCGACAACGCGTTGAAATAGCCCTGGTTCTAATTTTGTCGCGCGTCAAAAATGTGGTTCTGATGTCGCCGCGACTGACGCGTGCTGTGAGTACTACACCATTGAATAACATGACGGCTATTTTTCGGATGTGGTTGTCGTTGCGAAAACGCGTGCTGTGGAAATGGGCCTTTAGCATTGTAAAATTCGACGCGCGACGGAGAGGACGACGTCGCCTTTCAAAACGCGACGTGGACTTTTTTCGTCGCGCGTCGAATTTTGATTCTTCAAAGAGGCGACGCACGACGCGCGACGGGAAAGGTCGACGTCGCGTTTTGAAAGGCCACGTCGCCCTCTCCGTCGCGCGTAGCGCGTCCACTTTTACAATGTTAAAAGATAGGGGAAAATTCGACGTCGACTTTTGAAACACGACGTTGAGTTTTGGCCTATGTCTTTAACATTGTAAAAGTCGACGCGCGACCCGCGACGGAGAGGGCGACGTCGCCTTTCAAAACACGACGTCGACTTTTTCCGTAGCGCGTCGAGTTTTGCAAGTCGACGCGCGAGATCAAATTGGCACAAATAGAACAACATAAGCATTGAAGTTGTTGATATTTATACATTTCAATATGGCTCATTACCGTAATTGTGCGCCTGATAATGTGTCCGACAATAAGCCGGTGTCACCTGTCACAAAGCGTTTAGTCATAACTGGATAATTGGACGTCATCAAGGGCGATGAATAGAGATTGCACACGCTTAACGGCTGTTTAAATATGCTACCTTCATTCGCGACCGCGTCTTAGAACAGAAGGAGCATTACAGGCGGCTTAAATGTTTAATGTCTCATGTGCCTGTGGTCCGACGTTCATCGCCTAACTCACTGTCGTACGCAGAACATATTATAATCCATTCGCTTAAACTGCTCCAAAGCTTCCCATCTGGCTCCCGGTACGTGGAAAACCGTTTCCTCCCGACTTATACATACGGAAGCGGCCATGCTGAGATTTCTTTTAATGTCGAAATACTATATCGAAATTTCGACTTGGTGTCTCGAAATTTCGACTTAGCAACTAGAGATTTCAACTTCATAACTCGAAATGTCGACAAAGTATCTCCAAATTAAGTTAAAGTCCAAAAATTCTTACACACTGACGTCGTATTAATTTGTGGGAGATCTGTACATTTTTTCGAAATATCCCTCCAATTCATTCATTTAACACTGAACAGTAATTCTAACAGCATTTATTTCTTACACATTCAGGTATAATGGAGTGAAACTTACCACACTCTATCCTAGGGTCATGCTCTATCGGAAAATGTAAAAAGAAAGTCCAACATTGTGGCATTGATGATGTCACAGAGACGTAAATAAATTAAATAAAGACATTTTGGGGGTAGATTTTTCGGATTTTGTATTTATTTTCTTCGAAAAACTGCACGATAAATCTGTGAAATAAAATTGAAGGAAAAAAAGAAAACATCACTTTTCTGATATCCCACATGGCCGTTATTTTGAATTTATGATCCGCTGTTCGGGGAGTTATGCGAGTAACCTGAAATTGACTTCAATATGATTCACAACAAATTCGCTCAGTGTCAACTCTCAATTTTCCGTCATTCCGGAGAGGGTTGAATGTTTGGTAGGATGGGGGTCATGATGCCAACTATTCTGCTCCCCGCCCCCCAGCCGGGTAGAGTTATTGCAAACAGGGTTACGTCGAAGAGCGTGTTCTCCCTCATCACTGTCCAGTTAGAATGACATAAAATACTTGTGAAATTTGTCAAATTATTTAAAACATTTGTCAAATTATTTAAAAAAATTCTAAATTATTTTGACAGACACGGAATAAAATATCAGTTCGTGAAATCATTTAAAAGTTTTTCAAAACTGAAATCAAATAAATACTTTTGAGATTTACTGAATAATTTTGAAATTTACAGAATAATTTGAAATCCTTGAAATATAATATTGACCTCTTTGACAGTGAATCCAGGTTGAAACAGAACTGATTATGTAACATCTGTAATATGTTATAATAAAATATAACATGTATATTTGATGATAATGGAGTTTAGTTGATAATGGTAGCTTGTTCTTTTGCAGCTTTCTTGCCACACATATTACGGATTTTACAACAGCGTGAACTTTCAACATTAGCATATTACTTTTAGAATGACAAAGGATTTCGGATGTTCATTCCATCGCGATAGAGAATTTGTTCGGCAGTATATGCTGGTCTTGTCCATTACTACGTTTCTTTCGGAACGGTCGCATTGATAGCTAACCCTGAAAAGTACCTTTACCACACGAGATTGAGGGCAGTAAATCACAAAAGCATGCAATTGAATACTTCCATTTATGGGCGTGTGAGTCTTGGGACTACATTATGTGTGGTGTTATATAGCGATCCGGACGGGCATTCCATTTCCTTATCTGGTCTTGGTCTTGTCTGTCAAAAATTGCAACGAACAACTGTTCGATCAGCCGTTCTTGACTAGGATCCCCGATAACTTAACTTCTTTCGTTTCTAAAATCAGTTAATTTCAATGTCTGGTTATATGTACTGAAATTTGGCTCATCCTTCCCATGAAAATGTTCTAAATAGATGGAATTCCATGTTTATTGACCATGTAATGTGGAGGATAGCTCATTATGTATTAAATATAACAAGGGCATATATAATATATTTTATCAATTGGAAGGAGTATATTTTCTATATATTATTTTGGAAAGTTGTACTCGTTCCATGATATTTAGTAAATACAACTCAATTTCATAGTGTGGTATATAATGTTTCTATGCTCGGGATGAAAAATAATATTTAAATTGTAGGTCGCTAAGCTAATTTGTTAGTAAACGAGGGAAAATTATTATATGACCTGTGATTTTGGTGTGGAAATTCCATATCCCGATTTATTGGTCTACCGTTTCTGCATGTAACAGAAATAGTCGCCATATTATGGTTCTTAGTTGAGCGTGGGCTTTCATAGATAGCTGTTGACTTTTAGAAACATCGTTGGATGTCCATTTCAAGGTAGCGAAGACTTTGTCCAGAATTGTCCCTTTACCTCTTAAAGGATGACGAATGTCTGGGGCACCATGCACTACACCAAGACATCCCAATAGACAGGCAAATGCACTGCGGGTTCGATTCCACCTTCACAATTACTCGACTTTACAAATCTGCCCAGTGAGCTTCGCACAGATGAAATTGACATTCTTGATAGGTGTATATAACGCACCTGGTTTGTCAATGATACACTGGCATGTAATGCATATAACACGACTTGAAATTCCATTCATTTCTCGACGGACACAATTATTCGACAATACGGCATGCACATCCCTCCAATCAAATCGTCCTGTAAGGTAATTTGGATTACAATTCTCCCAGTCACACTTCTTCTAAGAATACATCATTCCATACCGAACCGGTGGAACGTGGTTAGAACTCAGCCGTGTCCGATATTTGTGACTTATTTCTGCAAAGGTATAATAAAATGGACATACCTCATCTCACTGCTCATCTATTCAATAGTACAAAATTTTCTTTCTGTAAGCGTCATGTCAGATTTCTTCAGATTAAACCGTCCAAGTGTCATTTTAATCACACTTAACTTGGAGACCAACTTGAAGATATTTTTTTCTTTTGTTTCGAGGCCCAGTACAAATACGCGGAAGAGTTGGGATCGAAAATTGGAGAGTAGGAATCCACTTCTGTGGGGAGAGAGGAACACATGTAAGCAATGTTTTTTTATTGTTTCGGCTCGAAACACAACAATCCTATAGTCACAAACTCAATCCTCGAATTGACAGCTGTGATAAATTTGACGTCGTGGTACATGCTCTGGTCTGTCGTGCTGGGTGATTTAAGTGTTTTATATAATCTGACCAACTCGTGGAAAGTGGAGTGGAAAGGAACATGATTTACATGAGAATAAACATTCGGCAACAAAAGACAACGGTGCTATCGAAAGACTACGCTCGAGTAAGAGCCGTAGTAATGGACAAGACCAGCGTATCATCGAAGAAATTCTCTATTGCGATGGAATGAACATTCGAAATCCTTTGTCATTCTAAAAGTAATATGCTAATGTTGAAAGTTCACGCTGTTGTAAAAACCGTAATAATTATATTTGATCGTACTGAAAAGTAAAATAATACATTCCTCACAAAGACACAAAACTATGTAATCACAAAGCCATAAATCGTTAAGAAATCGACGAATAAATATATTCCGATAACTCGGATTCTCACCCAAATTCCCCCCCCCGGTGCCCCCACTCTCATAGCATCAGATTGTACACATCCTGCCTTGTGGTTAAAATCGCAGAGCAGCTTATGCGTATGGCTCTCGGCCAATCATCATCGTCCGTTATTAAATGAAGCTGAGTGGGCTCATGATGTCACAGCCAAAGAAGACCTTGTATCCAGTGCTCTTGTCAAAATGTTCGCCATCTAACTTGTTCATTATTCAAAAATATATTATTATGTTATTATACAGTGCATTGTACAGTATGGACTGGTGTTGTACAAGTCCATGTTGAGAGGAAAACCCGTATTGGACAAGACGCCGAAGGTCGAGTCCAATACGGGTTTTCATCACAATATACCATTCCATATTTTACAAAGCACTGTATAATGACCTATTTATTATACAGGTCATCGGCAGATTAAACTAAATTATATGTCATTGATTTTCTATTTATGTTTGAATCAACAGTTTTGTTAGATAAAACAAAATAACATTAATATATCCAACTATAACAATAAATTCAGACCCGTAAGTTCCTAGAATGCAATGGACTCCAAAATCCGTAATCTGCAAATATCATGTAAATCTATTATCAACCTCTACTTTCCGAACTTCATTTGAGACAAATTTGACTGACTCGGTAATGTTACTTTGGACTTAGATTTATATTGATATTGAAGTTTCCTGGATGATCGAGCGAGAAAATAGAAGGTTTTCAACTTTTGTAGCTTCATTTTGGCGTCATAACAAAAAGAGTTACTTCCCTTAGAAAGCGTACAATATGAATTCAGTACGGCATTTTGGGATCCAATATGACTTTGGGTACCGTACGAACAGGTGGTGCGATTGAAATGATTTGATTGGATCAAAGGACATAGCTGTATAATAAACTCAGTTATAAAAAGTGGACGCTATTGTGTTCACCGGAGTTAAATATTGTGTTCATATATGAACACGTGTGTTCATATATGAACACTTGCGTTCACAAGTCATTTGCGTTTGAACAAGTCGTTTTTAACACTTATTGAACGCCTAAAATTATTAAATGCCTAAAAGCTTGCCATTGAGCGTAAAAGTGTTGAAATGGGCACACATCACATCTGAATACATATTTCCTAGTTTTAAAATACCTTTCTTTTACATATTTTTTTTCATAATTTCTTCAAGAACGGTCACATTGTCAGTTCTGATAACATTGTAGTGATTTATTTTCACATTTTCACATTTACAGAAGTTTTAGGATTTGAACAATAGCGTTCACCTTTTTTGACAGTGTGTTATACCGACAGTTTAGGCGGATACAAACTCTGCATGACTTTGGAAGAATGCATCACTCCAACCCATCCGTGATACACCTCTTTCTCCAACCCATATATGGAAGTCACTTGGGATGGATTGCTGCGGGATTTAATATTACCCAGCTTTGTGAATCATCAAATGCCTTTAACAGTATGAAGATTCATGTATATCACATCACAAAATAAATCTGTGTGTGTGTGTATCACTTGATATACAATAAGACGAAATTTATGTTTTTAGGCTATGATTTTGCTTATCAAAACCTCCCGAGCGAGAATATATAAAATCTTATAAAAACACTTAAAGTCAATTTATTTTTTCATTTGTAGCTTTTCGTCTGCATGTAAAAACTGTTCTGTCACGCGATAATCTTGAATTAAGATTTCCATAAACCTCCATAGCTGGAAGCCATACCAACGCTCGTTCAGGAAGACCTATGTCAACTAACTGTAAACAACAAGAAATCTAATAGTCATATCCTCAGTCCAGCTTTATTTGATTTCCTCCGCATACAAATCTGACTAAAATTAAGATTCTCCAAAGCTTTTTTTCTTTTGGAACCAGCAATGCAATTAATTAATTTGAAATTTGGAAAATTCTACAGCATCCTGTAAGATTCAGCAGGAAAATTGTATTAAAAAATTCTATAGGATCCTTTTTAAAAAATCCAATAGGATTTTGACCAAAATCATATAGTATCCTATAGGATATTTTGGGGAAGAAACATATCTAAGGGGTGTGATAGGACCGATATCCGACAACGATTGAACCCATTATCGCCCTCTTAATATATTTCAAAAGCTTGAAGCTATATGATAACATTTTCCTAAAGGAAAGTATATACTCGGATAGCGTTTGAGAGTAACTCTTTCGTCAACGTTTGAAAGCATGTCATATAGCCTCGAATGTTGACAAAGTAATATTTATAATGATGATGATAGTTTGGTGTGATGTTTAAGCGAGCACAAAGTGACAATATCGCTGCAAGCTGCAACAATCGATTCCCAAAACCGTATTATTTACAGAGGAAAGCGCTGACGTCTGAAGCATTTATTTAACCCTACCTGGCCTTGGCGATCTGGGGTGTATCGCAGCCTGGGGGGGGGGGGGAGGCGGAAAGTGCCCCCCTCCTATATATTTTCTCTATCACAAAGGCTAGAGCGCTGAAACTTACCACACAGTATCTTGGGTTCAAGCTCTACCGGAAAATGTAAAACAATCCAAGATGGCCGCCGTGATGACGTCATCTTCTCGGAAGCCATTTTTCGGCCTTTTTGGGGTCGATTTTTCGAAATTTTCATTTTTCCGATTTTTCTCTCGAAAATAAAAAAATAAAATATAGAATAATTAGTTTTGCATAAATAAAATACTTTCAAGGCCTTTTGGGCAAGGAAAATGTGAAGAAATGGAGCGAAAAGATTGAAAAACATGACTTTCGCGGATACCACATGGCCGCCATTTTGAATTTACCCATGATTCTCTGCCTGGGGGTATATGAAAATAGGCTCAAAATGACCCCAATAAGATAAGCTTTAAAGTCACGAAGTTTCAGCCTCCTCGGTTTTGTCGTTTCGGAGCAGCAGAGAAAAGTTCACTGGGGGGTACCCCCCCACCGGGCCAGGTAGGGTTAAGATATAACCCGCTTCAGGTGCGATGACGTCACTTCCTGTTATGCGTAACTTCACTTTACGTACTGAACAATTGATCATGTATGTTTCCATGACATGAAGCTTTATCATTTTTAAGAATATAACCTACTTCGGAATGGATGACGTCACTTCCTGGCATGCACGAAATGACGATTACTTCGTCATAAATTCAATGGCAAAAGTATCAAACCTCTGGCGCCATGACTTTTCAAAATATAAAGGACATCGGGTTTGATGATTTAATTTTCTGTGATGGACAAATGCGTCGTTACGTCGGCAAGTGGTTAAATTTCCAAGCTTCTTGTCTCATTTAGCCTCCAGACCGCCATTGCGCGCTTTCAGACATACATGCTCTGAAAATGTATTCCGTGGAGCACAAAAAATTATTAACGAACTTTGGGTTTGACGAAAAAGAATGCGGCTGCGGGAGTTTTAGAAACCGGAACCTGATCATTTATGAAATTTGCAATGTCTGGAGGTCGGAGTTTTAATAAGCACCTTCCGCAGTTTGATGACTTGATCTTCATGCCAAGCGCAAGAACAGGCTCATTGGCTGGAGACTCGAACCATTATCCAAGGTATATTGGTGGCTATTGAATGTAGGCGCCTAATTTTATTTTTCAAGAGTCATTTCCAGACCCATATTCAAATAGAAAACAAGAAAATAGAGTTAGGATTTGCTTGGATAATAAATATGACAGTTTTCCAGTTTCATATTCATGTCACTATACCACTCACCAAGCTAGTCTGCATGGAATCCAATATGAACCGCGAATGTTTTTTTATATTGTATTAAAACCATTACGGTATAGGTTTCACATAACCCTAAGAATATCTCTTTCGGACCACAGAAAAATCTTAACTTCAAAATCGTCACAGAATAATCTTAACTTCAAAATCGTCATAATTGTCGTCATAATATTGCACAACATGCATAACGTCTTTTGTGCGGTCCAAACACATACTTACAAACCTTTCGTGAACATGTGGCTCAACGTAAAACAGTTTGCAACAGAATCCCTTTTAGATACGTCTCCAGAACAAGATATAAACACCCTATACCAAAATATAATCGGTAAACATATAATTCACTAGATCTCATTTGTACCTCTCACAACCCCAACCCTTTGTACGACAAATGTCCTTGGAGATGACGATGGATAGCAAAACGAGGGAGCCAGCAACAGGTGGATGTAGTCATCTACGGTCCTCTTGGCCAGTCAGAATTGTTGCCAGTAAAAGAACACTTTGCATAGACTGATGGAATGTCATCTCACAAATACGCACGTCCAACATCCGGAATCAATGTCATCTGTCTCGTGCGAAGCCGTTTTGTCTGATTCTTGGTTGCTATCGGGATAACTCGTATTCCAGGCCACTCTAAGAATTAACACGCAAGTTGGCACTCTATTATCCCACAACATAGCGAGCATTAGTTATAAGGGCTGGTATTCCCCATTAACCTGTCGTACTATATATAGTTCAGGATTTCTCACTTCCAACAATCCTCCTTCTGCATGGTCAATTGCCACTGTGTAGCATCGTACAGAGGAAGTTGGTGATTTGTACGTCAGGATTTCTGCGTATAGCGATTTGTAGCGTCCAGGTAAGTTCGTTCTTCGCAATTTAGAACAAACAATTCTGATTATTTTGGCCGTTTGGGCATTTGACACGCGTACAAAGTATTTAAGGGCGCGCGAACTCGTATTAGGAGATAAAACACCGAATTATACTGGAAGAAATCACTTCACCAAGCCAGTATAGTATAGTATACTGATCAGCAGCACTTTTTCGGCGGGAGACTTCGTGTCACTTTCTGGTGGTAATTTGTATGAACTGATGCTAGACAAATGTGAGTCAAGTTAACCTATCTTAGCTTGAGCGATTTGGGGCCTGTCCAGGCCGGAGGGGGGGGGGGGGGATTTTGCCCTCCTTCCTCTTTTCTTACCCTTCAACTAGAGGGCTGAATCTTACCTTTGGGTCAAGCTCTACTAGAAATTGTAAATAATCCAAGATGGCCACCATGATGATATCACAGTGACGTCATTTTCAAAAAGCCAGTTTTTTGACGATTTTTCTGTCAGATTTTTCAAATATTCTATTTATGTGTTTTATTCGTAAAAACTGCATGATAAATTAGTAAATAATAATCTGATGTGAAATAAAGTAGCTTTTGCCCACTTTTCCTCGCAGGAATATGACTAGGGATTTGTTTTTCATGCCGATCTGCTGATAAACGGCATACAATCGATAGTGTCCATCTAAGAGATACTCTCCGCTCTTGGAGTATAGAAGGGTTATCCCAGAGTGAAAATGGAGGGTTTCACTCGAAATTCGTTTTCTGTGGCGTAAAGATCTTAATTTTCCTTTCTTTCTTTTTCGTCGCACGGAGCAACCCAATAACCATAGAACACACCAAGATGCCGATCCAATGTGGTTGTGGTTGGTACCAGAACAGGTATTGAAAAAAAGATGATGCACTGTTGTATTTCCGTTTAATTGTAATTTGCTATATTTTTATCTCTCTAGATGCAATTTAGAGATGTCAGGTAGTCTAATCGACTAAAATAAAAACAGTTCACCTCTACTTAGATGAATTTTATCGAACTTCACCTAAAACGCGGGTGTACAGGTTGTGAGAAGTAGTAACTTTCACGCTTTATTTGCTTGAATGACGAAACTATGGTATATACGATTATGGTTCTTGTGTGGATATAACCACCAACATCACTAATGTTCCATGAAAAACAGTTTATTATAAAATAATACTTTTAGACTTTATCCAGGAACCACAATGTACGGTCAGGTAGACAGATGACTCCGAGTGGAGCCGTCTTCCAAGGGCGAGCGAGTACCCCTAGAGATGTATTATCGATTGTATGCCGTGTTATAGGTGGCGCTACCAGGGGGTCAAGTTAAAATGTTCTTCTCGGACAATAACTTTTGAAACCCTGAACGGATCCTTTCCAAATCTAATGGGTACCTTGCCTCAAGACCTCACTTGAAATTGTTTTTTTCAGGCCCACCGGAATATAGGTGGCGCCAACAGGGGACCAAGTTAAAAATTCCAGACAATAACTTCTGAAAATCTGAATGGGTTCTTTTTGGTATGGTAGCCTTGCCTGAAAATCTGATTTGGGATTTTCATGACGATCCACCTGTAGGTAATTGTGCCACTTGTGGCGAAGACGATTTTGGTAATTGTGGTTACCTTGCCATAGGGTCTCGCTTGGGATTGATTTTCATGCCGAGTGGTGAACGTTAGCCAACACTTCCAAATCAAATCACTATTTTCCTGAACGGCTCAGGTTTTCAGTATTCTGTAAAATCTATGTCATGTATTGTAAATCAAAACATCAGTCAGATTGCTCAATGGTTATTTAGCATGTTTGGCCTACTTTCGTCAAGTGCGACTGAGCGCATACAGCGACGACACCATTGTGGGGTTCACCTACATGTATATACTAACTGCTTTGTTGAATTGGAACTTACCCCCGACATCAACAATGCTCTCAAACTATCGCTGCCGTTTCGGCGGGGGGGCCTAGCATCCTCTGGCTGCTTATTGAAAGGACTATCATTTTCAGTGTTGTTCATTCGTGACACATGGGGTGTTCATGTATCTTCGTTTATGGTAATTTGTCTCCCTAGAGGCCATAAAAGGTAGGCATAACAAGATAATTTAATGTCTTTAATCTGGCCTTATTCGTAATTTGATTTCATATTCCAGATTGTCAACGTTATGTTGCACTTGATGTCTGGAAAGTAGTGTTCGAATGTTCAGAATAATAAAACATGTAGTGGTTTTTCATCTCTGCGTTTAAAATGACTAAAGAAAGAATCATTTGATGACATTATGTGGTGATTATACGATTCCACACCTGTTAACTGCAAACTCCAATACACCGTACAAACCAGCGATTAATTCAAGCTATATGCCATACAAACTTTTTCTATACGCCGTACAGGACAAATATTTTCGATTGCAAATTATTTGTATGCAGCATAGATTTTTTCGACAACTATAGGCAAAATGTCACTCTTATAGGACAAGCGAGATTTCACATACATTTGACAGTCTACAGAAGATTGATTCAGTGAACATGGCGATGGTAAACGGAGATCGCCATATCGCTCAAATGATCAAACTTGACCAGTCGTTGATTACTTCGTATATTTCTCTCTTCAGGTAAATCCCCATCTCCGCTAGAGGATTCCAGATGTTAAAAACTAATCTCCTTACATATAAGATCTTAACATATCTGTGTAAATCTTGTACTTGTGGATTATTCAGTTCAAAACTTACCTGGATGTCCGCTGCAAATCGCTATACGCAGAAATCCTGACGCACAAATCACCAACTTCCTCTGTATGATGCAACACAGTGTCTCTCCTGTTTAGAAAGGGACAGCGAAAGTCGTATGAGGGTCCATCGGCAAGGACAGTCTGCATTTAAACAAGTTGATGCGTTCAAACTAATAGTACCGTGGAGTTCAACTAATACATTGCGCAACTGCTATCAGTGAATACATCTCCGTTAATAGAACCGTCTTGGCAATGTAGTTATGTAATGTACACGTCAGTACATAAAGCTGGTGTAGATGTATAAGTGACGTAATGTATACGCTAATATATACAGCTGGTATAGATGTATAAGTGACGTAATGTGCAGGTTAGTACATACAGCTGGTATAGATGTATAAGTGACGTAATGTATACGCTAGTATATACAGCTAGTATAGATGTATAAGTGACGTAATGTGCAGGTTAGTACATACAGCTGGTATAGATGTATAAGTGACGTAATGTACAGGTTAGTACATACAGCTAGTATAGGTGTATAAGTGACGTAATGTACAGGCTAGTATATACAGCTAGTATAGATGTATAAGTGACGTAATGTACAGGTTAGTACATACAGCTAGTATAGGTGTATAAGTGACGTAATGTACAGGCTAGTATATACAGCTAGTATAGATGTATAAGTGACATAATGTACAGGTTAGTACATACAGCTGGTATAGGTGTATAAGTGACATAATGTACAGGTTAGTACATACAGCTAGTATAGGTGTATAATTGACGTAATGTACAGGCTAGTATATACAGCTCGTATAGATGTATAAGTGACGTAATGTACAGGCTATTACATACAGCTAGTATAGGTGTATAATTGACGTAATGTATAGTCTAGTATATACAGCTGGTATAGATGTATAAGTGACGTAATGTACAGGTTAGTACATACAGCTAGTATAGGTGTATAATTGACGTAATGTACAGGCTAGTATATACAGCTGGTATAGATGTATAAGTGACGTGATGTACATGTTAGTACATACAGCTGTTATAGATGTATAAGTGACATAATGTACAGGTTAGTACATACAGCTAGTATAGGTGTATAATTGACGTAATGTACAGGCTAGTATATACAGCTCGTATAGATGGATAAGTGACGTAATGTACAGGCTATTACATACAGCTAGTATAGGTGTATAATTGACGTAATGTACAGGCTAGTATATACAGCTCGTATAGATGTATAAGTGACGTAATGTACAGGCTATTACATACAGCTAGTATAGGTGTATAATTGACGTAATGTATAGTCTAGTATATACAGCTGGTATAGATGTATAAGTGACGTAATGTACAGGTTAGTACATACAGCTAGTATAGGTGTATAATTGACGTAATGTACAGGCTAGTATATACAGCTGGTATAGATGTATAAGTGACGTGATGTACATGTTAGTACATACAGCTGGTATAGATGTATAAGTGACGTAATGTACAGGTTAGTACATACAGCTGGTATAGATGTATAAGTGACATAATGTACAGGTTAGTACATACAGCTGGTATAGGTGTATAACTGACGTAATGTACAGGCTAGTATATACAGCCGGTATAGATGTATAAGTGACTTAATGTACAGGTTAGTACATACAACTGGTATAGGTGTATAAGTGACGTAATGTACAGGCTAGTATATACAGCTGGTATAGATGTATAAATGACGTAATGTGCAGGTTAGTACATAGAGCTGGTATATGTGTATAAGTGACATAATGTGCAGGCTAGTATATACAGCTGGTATAGCTGTATAAGTGACGTAATGTACAGGTTAGTACATACAGCTGGTATAGATATATAAGTGACGTAATGTACAGGTTAGTACATAAAGCTGGTATAGATGTATAAGTGACGTAATGTACAGGTTAGTACATACAGCTGGTATAGATGGATAAGTGACGTAATGTACACGTCAGTACATACAGCTGGTATAGGTATGTTAGTGATGTAATGTACACGTCAGTACATACAGTTGGTATAGATGTGTTAGTGACGAAATGTACAAGTCAGTACATACAGCTGGTATAGGTGTGTTAGTGATGTAATGTACACGTCAGTATACATACAGTTGGTATAGATATGTTAGTGATGTAATGTACAAGTCAGTACATACAGCTGGTATAGGTGTGTTAGTGATGTAATGTACATGTCAGTACATACAGCTGATATAGATATGTTAGTGATGTAATGTACAAGTCAGTACATACAGCTGGTATAGGTGTGTTAGTGATGTAATGTACATGTCAGTACATACAGCTGATATAGATATGTTAGTGATGTAATGTACAAGTCAGTACATACAGCTGGTATAGGTGTGTTAGTGATGTAATGTACATGTCAGTACATACAGCTGATATAGATATGTTAGTGATGTAATGTACAAGTCAGTACATACAGCTGGTATAGGTGTGTTAGTGATGTAATGTACATGTCAGTACATACAGCTGATATAGATATGTTAGTGATGTAATGTACAAGTCAGTACATACAGCTGGTATAGGTGTGTTAGTGATGTAATGTACATGTCAGTACATACAGCTGATATAGATATGTTAGTGATGTAATGTACAAGTCAGTACATACAGCTGGTATAGGTGTGTTAGTGATGTAATGTACATGTCAGTACATACAGCTGATATAGATATGTTAGTGATGTAATGTACAAGTCAGTACATACAGCTGGTATAGGTGTGTTAGTGATGTAATGTACATGTCAGTACATACAGCTGGTATAGATATGTTAGTGATGTAATGTACAAGTCAGTACATACAGCTGGTATAGATGTGTTAGTGATGTAATGTACACGTCAGTACATACAGTTGGTATAGATGTGTTAGTGACGAAATGTACAAGTCAGTACATACAGCTGAAAAAGTCATGTTAGTGACGCTAATGTACGTCATTTACATACAGCTGGTATAGATATGTTAGTGATGTAATGTACAAGTCAGTACATACAGCTGAAAAAAGGTGTGTTAGTGACGTAATGTACACGTCAGTACATACAGCTGGTATAGATATGTTAGCGATGTAATGTACACGTCAGTACATACAGTTGGTATAGATGTATAAGTGACGTAATGTACACGTCATTTTTATACAGCTGGTATAGATATGTTAGTGATGTAATGTACACGTCAGTACATACAGTTGGTATAGATGTGTTAGTGACGAAATGTACAAGTCAGTACATACAGCTGAAAAAAGGTGTGTTAGTGACGTAATGTACACGTCAGTACATACAGCTGGTATAGGTATGTTAGTGATGTAATGTACACGTCAGTACATACAGCTGATATGATATAAGTAGCGTAATGTACGTCAGTATACAGCTGTTATAGGTATGTTAGTGATGTAATGTACACGTCAGTACATGCAGTTGGTATAGATGTGTTAGTGACCCAGAAGATTTTAGTCGTACACATACAGCTGGTATAGATATGTTAGTGATGTAATGTACAAGTCAGTACACACAGCTGAGTACATGGGTGTGTTAGTGATGTAATGTACACGTCAGTACATACAGCTGGTATAGATATGTTAGTGATGTAATGTACAAGTCAGTACATACAGCTGGTATAGATGTGTTAGTGATGTAATGTACACGTCAGTACATACAGCTGGTATAGATATGTTAGTGATGTAATGTACGTCAGTACTTTGGCTGGTATAGACATGTTGTGATGTAATGTACACGTCAGTACATACAGTTGGTATAGATGTGTTAGTGACAGAAATGTACAAGTCAGTACATACAGCTGAAAAAAGATGTGTTAGTGACGTAATGTACACGTCAGTACATACAGCTGGTATAGGTGTGTTAGTGACGTAATGTACGTCAGCGTTACATACAGCTGGTATAGATGTGTTAGTGACATGTGTACACGTCATTACACGGCTAGTATAGGTGTGTTAGTGTAATGTACAAGTCAGTACATAAAGCTGGTATATGTGTGTTAGTGATGTACCGTACACGTCAGCGCATGCAGCTGGTATAGGTGTGTTCAAGTGATAAAGAAATGTACAAGTCAGTACATACAGCTGGTATAGGTGTGTTAGTGATGTAATGTACAAGTCAGTACATACAGCTGGTATAGATATGTTAGTGATGTAATGTACAAGTCAGTACATACAGCTGGTATATGTGTGTTAGTGATGTAATGTACAGGTCAGTACATACAGCTGGTATAGGTGTGTTAGTGATGTAATGTACAAGTCAGTACATACAGCTGGTATAGGTGTGTTGGTGATGTAATGTACGAGTCTACATACAGCTGGTATAGGTGTGTTAGTGATATAATGTACAAGTCAGTACATACAGCTGGTATAGGTGTGTTAGTGATGAAATGTACAAGTCAGTACATACAGCTGGTATAGGTGTGTTAGTGATGTAATGTACAAGTCAGTACATACAGCTGGTATAGGTGTGTTAGTGATGTAATGTACAAGTCAGTACATACAGCTGGTATAGGTGTGTTAGTGACGTAATGTACAAGTCAGTACATACAGCTGGTATAGATGTGTTCGTGATGCAATGTACAAGTCAGTACATAAAGCTGGCATATGTGTGTTAGTGATGTAATGTACAAGTCAGTACATACAGCTGGTATAGATTTGTTAGTGGCGTATTGTATAAGACAGTACATACAGCTGGTATAGGTGTGTTAGTGATGAAATGTACAAGTCAGTACATACAGCTGGTATAGGTGTGTTGGTGATGTAATGTACAAGTCAGTACATACAGCTGGTATAGGTGTGTTAGTGACGGAAAGTACAAGTCAGTATATACATCTGTTATAGGTGTGCAATGATGTATTGTACACGTCAGTAGATACAAATGACGGGTGTGTTAGTGATGTACCGTACAAGTCAGTACATACAGCTGGAATAGGTGTGTTAGTGATGTACCATATAAGTTAGTACATACAGCTGGTATAGGTGCGTTAGTGATATACCATACAAGTCAGTACATACAGCTGGTATAGGTGTGACGCATGCCATGGTAAGAATAGGCCTCAGTTCCTCAGACAACTTGCCGTAAGAGGCGACTAACTGAGGCACTCGTGGGGTTCCCGGATGTAAAAAGGAATAGGACCCCACCCGTGTGGTTCCCGGGTGTGAAAAGGAATAGGACCCAACGTCGTGATATGAATGAAATATAGTTGAAAGCGACGTTAAATCATATTCATTCGCTCACTCACTCACTCACTGGTATAGGTGTGTTAGTGACGTACCGTACCCGTTAATACATACAGCTGGCATAGGTGTGTAATGATGTAATGTACACGTCAGTACATGCAAATGACAGGTGTGTTAGTGATGTAATGTACAAGTCAGTACATGCAACTGGTATAGGTGTGTTAGTGATGTTCCGTACACGTCAATACATACAGTTGGTATATGTGTGTTAGTGATGTTCCATACACGTCAATACATACAGCTGGTATAGGTGTGTTAGTGATGTTCCGTACACGTCAATACATACAGTTGGTATATGTGTGTTAGTGATGTTCCGTACACGTCAATACATACAGCTGGTATAGGTATGTTAGTGATGTTCCGTACACGTCAATACATACAGTTGGTATCTGTGTGTTAGTGATGTTCCGTACACGTCAATACATACAGCTGGTATAGGTTTGTTTAGTGATGTTCCGTACACGTCAATACATACAGTTGGTATATGTGTGTTAGTGATGTTCCGTACACGTCAATACATACAGTTGGTATATGTGTGTTAGTGATGTTCCGTACACGTCAATACATACAGTTGGTATATGTGTGTTAGTGATGTTCCGTACACGTCAATACATACAGTTGGTATATGTGTGTTAGTGATGTTCCGTAAACGTCAATACATACAGCTGGTATATGTGTGTTAGTGATGTATCGTACAAGTCAATACATATAGCTGGTATAGTTGTGTTAGTGATGTACCGTACACGTCAATACATACAGTTGGTATAGGTGTGTTAGTGATGTTCCGTACACGTCAATACATACAGTTGGTATATGTGTGTTAGTGATGTACCGTACAAGTCAATACATACAGATGGTATAGGTGTGTTAGTGATGTACCGTACAAGTCAATACATACAGATGGTATAGGTGTGTTAGTGATGTACCGTACAAGTCAGTACATACAGCTGGTATAGGTGTGTTAGTGATGTACCGTACACGTCAATACATACAGCTGGTATAGGTGTGTCAGTGATGTACCGTACAAGTCAATACATACAGCTGGTATAGGTGTGTTAGTGATGTACCATACAAGTCAGTACATACAGCTGGTATAGGTGTGTTAGTGATGTACCGTACACGTCAATACATACAGCTGGTATAGGTGTGTTAGTGATGTACCGTACAAGTCAATACATACAGCTGGTATAGGTGTGTTACTGACGTACCGTACAAGTCAGTACATACAGCTGGTATAGGTGTGTTAGTGATGTAATGTACAAGTCAGTACATAAAGCTGGTATATGTGTGTTAGTGATATAATGTACAAGTCAGTACATACAGCTGGTATAGGTGTGTAATGATGTAATGTACACGTCAGTACATGCAAACGACAGGCGGGTTAGTGATGTAATGTACAAGTCAGTACATGCAACTGGTATAGGTGTGTTAGTGATGTTCCGTACACGTCAATACATACAGCTGGTATATGTGTGTTAGTGATGTACCGTACAAGTCAGTACATACAGCTGGTATAGGTGTGTTAGTGATGTACCATACAAGTCAGTACATACAGATGGAATAGGTGTGTTAGTCATGTGATGTAATGTACAAGTCAGTACATGCAACTGGTATAGGTTTGTTAGTGATGTACCGTACAAGTCAGTACATACAGCTGGTATAGGTGTACCGCAGGTCATGGTAAGAATAGGCCTCCGCTTCTCAGACAGCTTGTCGTAAGAGGCGACTAACTGAGGCACCCGTGGGGTTCCCGGGTGTAAAAAGGAATAGGACCTCACTCGTGTGGTTCCCGGGTGTGAAAAGGAATAGGACCCAACATCGTGATATGACTGAAATGTAGTTGAAAGCGACGTTAAATCATATTCACTCACTCACTCACTCACTGGTATAGGTGTGTTAGTGATGTACCGTACACGTCAATACATACAGCTGGTATAGGTGTGTGAGTGATGTACCGTACAAGTCAGTACATACAGCTGGTAATGGTATAGAAGTGTAAGTTATGTTGTGTACACGTCAGTACATACAGCTGACATAGGTTTGCAATTGATGTAATATACACGTCAGCACATATAGCTGGTATAGGTCTGACATTGATGTAATGTACACGTCAGTACATAGAGCTGGTATAGGCATGCAATTGATGCAATGTACACGTCAATACATACATGTACAAGTGGTATAGCTGTGACACTGATGTGATGTACACGTCAGTACATAGAGCTGGTAACAGTGATGTAATGTACACGTCAGTACATACACTTGGTATAGGTGTTTAAGGGATCTACTCTACACGTCAATACACACAGCTGACATAGGTGAAGTGGTGTAATATACATGGGAGTATATAGAGCTGGTATATAAGTGTGCAAGTGAAGTAATACGCCTGTCCTGGGCGTGTAGATGACGCAATGTGCACATCAGGTAATACCGCTGTCATGGAAATGTAAGTACTGTAATTTACCCTTCAGTCACATCAGTTACTACAACTGTCACGGGTGTGTAAGTAATGCAATGTGCACATCAGTAAATACATCTGTCATGGAGTGTAAGTAACGTAACGTGCACATGAGTTACTACAACGGTCATGAGTATGTAGGTAGTGTAGTATGCACAACAGTAAATGCCGCTGTTATGGGAGTGTAAGTAAGGTACCATTCATTGAATGCGGCTGTCATGGGAGTGTAAATGATGCAATATGCATATCAGTTACTTCAACTGCCACCGGCGTGTAAGTAATATGGACATCAGTAAATAACGCGGCCATGGCAGTGTAAGTAATGTAATGTACCCTTCAGTTAATAGGCCCGTCATGCGAGTGTAAATGCTGCAATGTGTACATCAGTATAAGCATATAACAGTATTAGCACCAAATTCAAAAAGACAATCATAGTATACATAAACACAGGCTAATTTCTTGCAAGAGAGAAGCAGTCATCAGTTTTCAATGATGCCGGCAATACATCGTGGTGTTCCAAAAATATCAAATCCTTATCGCTGATTAGTATTCTGAATCCATAGGACATAGAGAGTAAGCAATATAATATACCGTTCAAAGAATACGGCTGTCATAGGAGTATCAATGATGCAATGTGCACATCAGTTAGGCGTAGGCTTGGTATTGTGGCAGTTCTCGATTATGGCCGTTTCCTATCCTTGCACGCACAATGTTCACGGAAATGAAGTATCCTTGCACGCACAATGTTCACGGAAATGAAGTATCCTTGCACGCACAATGTTCACGGAAATGAAGTATCCTTGCACGCCCAATGTTCACGGAAATGAAGTATCCTTGCATGCACAATGTTCACGGAAATGAAGACATTTTTACTGGGTTGTAGAGATGAAAGCTACTGATATTTTTTTCGAAATTGCAGCCTCGTAGGATAATGTTTTCCTAACTTAATGAAATCCAGAGAAAATTTACTTCCGCGTTCCAAATTCTGTCGCGGGGAATTCATTCTCGAGTCATAGAAATAACAGAAAATGCTTAAACCACATTTTATTCATTACACCAGTTCTCCTCTCGAATTCTATCATCCATCGTAGTTGATTTGAATCATCATCATGCAACAAGACTGAAACAAATGCCACTCTCTAACACTGCTATACAAATGCATGTATTCAGCATTACCCAAAGACATAACCCAGAAACTCTGGCTGTGATAGGTGAATATAGGTAAGGGGGCGTGACATTCCTATCACAGCCCAGAACGCGCATAGGTTAAATTTTAGCGATAACAATTTATGCGCGAAAAGCGGCTTTTCGCTGACGAAAATAACGAAACGGGAGAGAAAAAATATGCCAATTTGATACAGTTTGACCGACCTGAGCTTCTTTAACCATGTACCATCTCTCATGACTGGTTTGATGCTGACAAAATGTGATCAAATGTGTGAGAAAAAACTTCCAATTATTTTAACGTTTTCGCGCCTTTCTGACATCTTGTGAGAATATGACCTTGATCTCGTGACCTTACTGATCACGTGAATAAACACACGTCGCTATTGGTTCTTGATGACGTGAGTCAAAAGGTCAACCCCATTCTGCGCATGTCCCTGTAAACTATGGCGAAAGGAACACAAAGGCAAAATGACAAAATCCGTGTTTGATGGCAGATTCCATCTAATTAAAGGAGTCATTAGGTGATTGTCATAGTGCTGGAGATGCCAAATCATATTATTTATTCGATAAAATGCTTTTTGTGCCTCTGTCTCAATTCCCCAGGCCGTGTGCAGTTAAAGATCTCGAGCGACTGACGTCTTATTTATTTTTTTCCTTTTCGGTCTGTATAAGTGATTCGGGCTAAGGGGTCAGCAACAACAACCAAAAAAACTCCTTAGCCGATGTTTTCGGGCTACCCAAAGACAATGTCGAGGTGCCTTAAGTAGACAGCGTTTTCGCAAACAAAAACTTTACAAAACCGAAAGAAATCTGGTTAGTGGACCAAGTAATATTTGAATAATATATACACGGTCAATTCAAATGGAAGATTTTCATACTTTTGTATTGATAATCGATCTATTCCGTAAAACAGCAATAATAGCAATGCTGCGCATTCGTGGACCCTATGAAAGGCGGGTTTTCACCAGGGACGTGGACGCGACCTAAACGAACTTTGGGCACGAAAGGCACACTAAAGCTGCTTCATGAGAAACATATTTATTCCCCAAAGAGTTTCAATTCAAAATATTATCTGTTTGACAAAAGGTTAAAAATCCTCGACAAAACGGCCATAATACCAAGCTGATCCGCAGTTCAACCTTCAGTTAACAAGACTTGTCACGGGAGTGTAAATAATGCGATGTGGACATCAGTAAATACGACTGTTATGGAAGTGTAAGTAATGTAATGTACCATTCAATGAATACGGCTGTCGTGGGAGTGTGATGATGCAATTTGCACAACACTTACTACAACGGTCATGGGTGTTTTGGTCATCAATGGGAACACCAGTATATACCGCTGTGAATGATGCAAGTATTACTCCAGTGAATTCAACTGTCATATGTGTAATGCAATTTGCACATCAGCTACTACAACTGTCATGAGAGTGTATGTCATGCAATTAAAAGCGCCTGGTCCGTCATTCATAATTCAGCCGTCGTCCATTAAAGAATATGCGCGTCCATAATCCAAAGACCTATTCCATATAACAGCATTAGCACCAAATTCAAAAAGACAATCATAGTATACATAAACATAGGTTAGGTTTCTGCAAGAGAAAAGCGGTCAGCAGTTTTCCATGATGCCGGCAAGACATCACGATGTTAAAAAAATATCAAATCCATATCGCTGATCAGTATTCTTAATCCATATGATATTCGTTGTAAAGTCGTCGTCTAGAGAATGATGTTTGTCAGTCACGCTTTAATTGTGCCTGATCATATGAGCACCATGAGGATCGTGAAGTACATCGGTAAATGGATAAATGCAACGTTGACGTATACGGAGTTAATATCGCTGTCATGGGAGTGTAAGTAATCCAATGTATGGGAGTATCATGGGAGTGTAAGTACTCCAACGTGCACATCAGTTGATGCAACCTTCGTGGGTGTGTAAGTAATGTAATATATACATTAGTTATACGGTTGTCATGGCGGTGTAGGTACTGCAATGTGCACCTCGGTTAATACAAGTGGTGTGTATGTGTAATATGAACATGAGTTAATTCCGCTATCATGAGTAATGTAATGTGCACATCAGTTAGTTTAACTCTCATGGGTGTGTAAGTAATGTAATGTGCACATCAGATGGTACAACTGTCATGGATGTGTAAGTAATATAATATGCACATGGGTTAATATGGTTGTCATGGGAGTAAAGTACTAATGTGCACCTCAGATATATAACTGTTAGATGTGTGTAATTAATGTAATATGCACAAGATTTAATAAAGCTATCATAGGAGTGTAAATACTGCAACGTGCACATCAGTTAATACAACTCTCATGGGTATGTAAGTAATGTAATGTGGCCATCTGTAAATACCACAGTCATGAAAATGTAAGTAATATAATGTACCATTCAGTGAATACAACTGTAATGAGTGTGTAGGTAATGTAATGTGCGTATCAGATAAGTGTAAACGATGAAATCCATCACTGTAGTAATACTGCTGTAGAGGTGGGGGATTAACTCGGCATAGTACAGGAAGAGGGTGACTCCGAAAATATTAGCGAGATGCTTTTTGTAGATTAATATTTCGACATATATTTATTCGTATCATCATCAGGAATTATCTGTTGTAGAAGTGAAATGAATATAACGTGAATATCGCTCTCGTGCGAATAAGAATAATATACATGGATAATGAACATCCAAGCTTCAAATCCTCAAAATATGTGTATATTACTTCATCTTGCTCCTGCTCTTCACGAGGAACAACGTGGTGGCGGATTGGTAGTAAAGAATTAAATGTGCTTTACAGTAACGATCGAGAACTGTCCGGACTGGTCCATTCTTCTTAGTGTTTAAGTATGCGATGAGGACATTTTGACGAATTGATTAACATGGATGTGAATGTTGGGGAGGTTTTTTTTACCCCAGTGATGTATTTCTCTTTTAATAATTATGAAATTATGATCACTGAGTGATGAATAAGTATTATTATGTCTTGAATATCACTGCCAAGGAAAACGAATGATCCTCATACACACTACAATGACTCGATTTCTCCATTTGCGTTAGAATTTTTAAGAGCAGCGAGACAGAGAAGGTTTGATTCATGAAAAAGGCATAAAACCGACTTGTGGTTTATATAGATTCTTTATGAGCCTATTTTCTCGACTAACACACATGTCTGGATGTCGGCGATAGAATATTGCACACAGTGTTATGAACTAGATCAAGGTGCATCCAGCAGACGGATACCGATGAAAATGTGTTCATTACTCGAATTAATCTTTTGATCTACTAAAAGTCAACCGGATAAAAGATACACAGGTGATGACGGCGAGATCAAAGAGCTGGGCTGACCCCTTTGCTAAGAATTCATTAATGGGGCTTTGAAAGTTGGAAATTTCTTTTAGAACTTGTTGTGGGATAAGGAGGTGTTTGTGATGTTTTCACGACTTATAGGCTTATGCTCTTTACTAGAAAATAATTCCGGAGCGATCGAGCAGAAAAAACTACGACATTACTCGAACGGGCTGTGAATAAGGCGCGGGGTTGATAAATGACTCAGCCGAGGGGAGTCTGACTTTACCAAACATAGATACATCATAAAGCTTCCACGCGCCATTTCTCGCCTTTCATAAAAGTATCATTCCATCATGGTCCGTCCTTTCAGTAACAAACTAGTATTTTTTCTCAATCTTTTTCGCCATTATTGGCACTGATATGTCTTTTGTTAAACCTCATCACACTCGAGAAACATCAAAAGCAGGTATCAAAGAGATTTACCTTCATAGGCTAGCTTTAGGAAATCATCATCTTGTATGTAAAAGACCCAAATTTTATTTCACTTCGTCACGGTGTGGTGGCAGCACCTACACCAGCGAGGCACGCCGGGGTGTACCCGCTTCCCTCATATGATCGACGGCTTCATCTATGTCCATTATTAGTGCGCATTGTCGTACACACGGCAGAGCAATAGGGGTCGCTTGTAAGCCATTTCTCTTGTATCATTTGCCAGCAGTCATTAGTCAGAAATGCTGTGAACTGCGTAAATCTGATATATTCGCTGTCATCATCTGTTTTGTGTCCGTTTGTTGATGAACCTCTCTCCAGAAGAAATCGATTGCCGCACACAGACTTCAGGTAGCCCACTTATCACTGCCCCCGTAAATACAATTAAACAAACCTGCCCAAATGTTCAATTATTTTTTCGTATTTTTTTCAGTCAAATCCGAGAAATAATACAAAATTAGTATCTGCATCAACACGGCAAACAGCATATTTTATGAAGACGCATCCAGTTCTACAAAACTCAATACCCCTTCGCATTGAACACCTCCCCCACACTTGTCAAATCCGGGCATACGTCACCGTAGCTAAATAATATATAGCCCTCAAGAGTATGAGGGCTATAAGTCGGCCCCAGTCACCTCCAGCGAGGGTTTTAGATAATTTTATTACGAATCACCCACCTCTGAACCTGCCGTACATCTAATCTCTATCCCCTCCTGCGCACTATTTCAAAATCTTGCACACTATTGTGAAATAGTAACGAATATATCGCCGTCTGAATTTCCCAGACGACTTCCACTTTAAACGCGCCATGTTAACCGTATAGAGTGACGTCACCAACATGGCGCGCAGAGAGCTAGAAGTTTCCGACTGGAAAATTCAGACGGCGATATATTCGTTACTATTTCACAATAGTGTGCAAGATTTTGAAATAGTGCGCAGGAGGGGATAGAGTTTAGATGTACGGCAGGTTCAGAGGTGGGTGATTCGTAATAAAATTATCTAAAACCCTCGCTGGAGGTGACTGGGGCCGACGTATAGCCCTCATACTCTTGAGGGCTATATATTATTTAGCTAACGTCACCGTAGTATACCAACGAGAAACACATCTATTAAACCAAATAACGTCTCTACAGGTAACAATGGGGTTTAGGGAAAGTAGCACCTAAAAGGTACAATGGCCCCGCAGCCTTGAAAGCATTATCTTCGTACATGTTTTGGCAACATACAAACAGCTCAATCAAAGATAAGTATGTTGGATATTGGGGAAAAGAACAACTTAATCCATGAGGGTACAAATTAAGTTGAGAAAAATGACACTAACTTTGGAAAAAACATCTGGTTGGATATAACACCTGACATTGCACATCCACAAGGTAGTAAGGTACCATTAGATTTCAATTTGGTTCGCGAAATAGTAACCGAGATTTGGTGAGGGCACGAATGTAATACATGTATGTTAATAGGCGGTAAAGGGACGTAAATGTGGAAAAAAATGACCAGAAGTGGGTAAAGAATTATAACATGTACGTGGCAGTACGCACCTACGAAGTTTCAGATATGTTCTCGAAATAGCAACCGAGATCTGGCTCAAACAAGTATGTAATTAATTTATGTTGCCGAATGTTGTCCATAAATATGGCAACGTTACAATCATGGCAAGACGAATAATTCATGTAGAAGTCTACCATGCACGGTGTATGCCCGGGACAGGGAATGTACTACATGTATGATGATGGTGATGACATAGGTGATTGGCCATAACTGTGGTAAAAATGATCAGAAAGATGTAAAGAACTATACCATGTACATCACAGTATACATCTACTAGGTACTAAGCATGTACCATGCAAATTTCAAAGTTGAATGCGAAACAGCAACCGAGATATGAATAAAATAAGAATTTAATGCGTACTTTTACTGACATAGGTAAGAGCCATAATGATCAGAACGAGACAACTATACCATGCACATCTGCCAGATACTAAGCATGTCTCATGTAATTTTTTCATTTTTCATCGAATCGTAACCGAGTGACAGTGAACATCACAGAAATGGGTTCTATCTCTCCACAACTATGAGTTTTAAAGTATGTAATGAACGTTATTAATTTACTGAATTATCAACAGACAATCAGATTCGGTTAGCAGAACTTATAGGATAAAGCGAAATATGGTGGTTGAAAAACCCTGAAAAATATTTTATTCTATGGGTCTTGGGAGGATTCTCCATGCGATATCTTCAGTTAGAGAATATGGATTGCGACCAAACTTTGGGTATACCGGCACCTTGATCATGGATAAAAGAAAATGGACTCACTTTGAGATCAAATTTTAAGGCTCGTCACCGAAGTCCAACAAGATATTGTGGAAGCAATTATGCACATCTGTACTAAACTGTACCTCATGTCTTCTAGTCCAGTCAATTTAGGTTGGGTTATTTTTGTCCCCCGCCGCAACGCGGCCGGGGACTTTAAAATGGTTCTTGCTTCTATGTATCCGTGCATGCACGGACATGTCCGTGCAAATACTTCGTAAGCAATAACTTCTAAATGCTTTGTCGGATTCCTCCGAAATTTGGCATCTGCATTCTTTGCGACAAGACGTCTCTTGGTATTACGTTTCAGCAAGATCCGCCTGTAGGTGGCGCCACTGGGGTCTTGCTTTCTATGACATGTCCGTGCAAATACTTCGTAAGCAATAACTTCTAAATGCTTTGTCGGATTCCTCCGAAATTTGGCATCTGCATTCTTTGCGACAAGACGTCTCTTGGTATTACGTTTCAGCAAGATCCGCCTGTAGGTGGCGCCACTGGGTCTTGTTCCAATCTTTAGTGCATGTCAGTGCATGTCCGTGCAAATACTTCGTAAGCGATAACTCCTAAATGCTTTGTCGGATTCCTCCGAAATTTGGCATCTGCATTCTTTGCGACAAGACGTCTGTTGGTATTACGTTTCAGCAAGATCCGCCTGTAGGTGGCGCCACTGGGTCTTGTTCCAATCTTTAGTGGATGTTCGTGCAAATGCTTCATAAGCGATAACTCCTAACTGCTTTGTCGGATTCCTCCGAAATTTGGCATCTGCATTCTTTGCGACAAGACGTCTGTTGGTATTACGTTTCAGCAAGATCCGCCTGTAGGTGGCGCCACTGGGTCTTGTTCCAATATTTAGTGCATGTCCGTGCAAATACTGCGTAAGCGATAACTCCTAAATGCTTTGTCGGATTCCTCCGAAATTTGGCATCTGCATTCTTTGCGACAAGACGTCGCTGGTATTACGTTTCAGCAAGATCCGCCTGTAGGTGGCGCCACTGGGTCTTGTTCCAATCTTGCATGTCCGTTCATGTTTGTTCAAATCCTTCGCGAGCGATAACTTTCGAACAATTTGTCGGATTTCTTCGAAATTTGGTAAATGCATTCCCTGCGACAAAACACCGTTGGTGATGCGTTTCAGCAAAATCCACCCGGAGGTGGCGCCACTAGAGTTCATTCCAGTATTCCATGCTGCAAGTGATAACTTAGAAACATTTGGTCGAATTTCTTTGAAATATCCTACATATGTACCTTTCTGGGTAACATGAGAAACGTTGCGGCTCATCGGATTCTTCTCAAATTTGGCATGCATTTACCATGCCAGGAGCTGTTGCTTGGGATTGCCTTTCGCTCACTTGCACTCACAGGTGGCGCCACCTGGTGGCAACATCACAAATTCGTTTCCGGGTAATAACTTGAGAACTGACCATCGGATTCTTCTCAAATTTTGTATGAATGTACCGTGACATAAGATGTCGCTTGATAATGCATTTCACTGACTTGCGCCTAGAGGTGGCGTCACCTGGTGTCAAAATCTAAATTTGGTTTCTGGGCAATAACTTGAGGACCCTCATCGGATTCTTCTCAAATTTGGTATGCAGATGTCCCCACGATACCATGTTCCTTGGGATTGTGTTTTTCCCGCTTCTGCCTACAGGTGGCGTCTCCTGGTGGAAAAATTTGTTTCTGGGCAATAATTTGGCAACTGCTCATCAGATTATTCTCAAATTTTGTATTCATATGTGACCCGCCCCAAATAACATGAACACCGCTGGGCATCTAGTACCGGCAATAACTTGAGGACCCCTCTTCAGAGTCTCAAAGTTCATATGCCGATACCATGACATGAGATGTCATTTGGGATTGTGTTTTGCCTGCTTGCACCTACAGGTGGTGACTCCTTGTGGCAAAGTCTAAATTTGGTTTCTGGGCAATAGGTTGAGGATGCCTTCATATTCTTGTCAAATTTAGTTTGCAGATAATATGCCATGAGTTGTCTCTTGGGGTTGCATTTCGATTGCATAATTTTCATGCTACATGTACATGGTAAAGAAAATATATTACAGTAGCAATCAACATTCTGTCAGCCATTCGGAGTTGATCTCAAAACCTGGGAAGGTGGAAAGACCCCTCTGCTTCTTACGCCTGTGAAGTAGCTGTTGCCATCCTCATGAATATCTTCTGAAACCGACAGCGCTTATAAATATTGCTGCCATTTTGGCGGGGGACCTAGCATCCTCTGGCTGCTTGTTGATCGTAGATTGACTGGACTATTCCCCACGTGGCTTCGCAAATATTGAATCTGGTCAAATGTGCGGGCATATTGCGAAGCCGAATTTGCTCTTGTTATCTCTTATACACAATGCTGTTGACAATAGGGAAATAAATTGTGTGAAAATTATTACAGTTTTAAACAAAACAGTTTTATGATACACAATCAGAAGTGAGGAGAGATCGAGAATCGTCAGATTACGTAATTCCTAGAGAAATCGATGTTCCTTATATTCTGGCATTCTCTAGCAAAAAATTCTCCATGCTGCTAAGTAAACATGCCGCTAGAAGCTCATAATCCATAATGTTTTGTGAAGCCCCAAAACCTTTGCCTTCGTATAGATGATAAACAGTGCGTATTTTAGTGAGATACTGATTGCTTTATCAGTCAAACCGTGAATCAATTCGCCAAATTAAAATTCAAGGCAGTTTCATAGAAATCTTCAAAACGAGATTCATTTTACGAATGAAAATCAAACGTTGTCATCTCTGTCACCTAATTCCATATTGCAGTGAAGAGATCAGTTACTGCAGTCAGCTTGTTAGCTGATTATTTTGTTGTAACAAATGAAATAGCATATTTCCCCTATCAGTTTCTCACTGGATCCTGAATATTTCTCACAAATAATAGTTCCACGATGAATGTTATTAGAGGGAGAGTGGATTGCATCGCTTATCTAAGTAAAGTTTAATGTTTTTTTTAATTTCTTATACAGTTCCTTATTGAACCCTACCAGGCCTGGGGGGAACTTTGCGCGCTATCTCCGGAACGACAAAAACGGATAGCTGAAACTCCGTGACTTTATGGTTTATCATATTGGGGTCATTTTGAGCCTATTTTCATACCCCCGAGCAGAGGATCATGGGTAGATTCAAGATGGCGGCCACGTGGGGTACCAGAAAGTGATGTTTTTGTCATATTTCTTCAAAATTTCTGCTTTTCCGAGATGGAAAGTGGGCAAAAACTATTTTATTTCACATTAATATTTATTAATTTATCATGCAGTTTTTGAGGAGAAATTGCAGAAATAAAAAAATCTAAAAATCTGACCAAAAATCGACCAAAAAATGTTGTTTTGGAAATGACGTCACTGTGACGTCATCAAAGCGGCCATCCTGGATTTTTTTACATTTTCTGGTAGAGCTTGACCCAAGGGTATAGTGTGGTAAGTTTCAGCTCCCTAGCTCAAGGGGTAAGAAAAATAATTAGTGGGGGGCATGTCGCCCCCCCCCCTCCAGGGTGAAGGGAACGTGTGGAGCTCATCAATTTTGACGTTTACCAAATTCTCCTAGGAATAATATTGTTATTGCAAGTAACTGATCGTAAAGTCTGAAATAAGAAGTCCAACTGGATTAGTTGAAATCTCTATCTTGAAGGCATGCGAGTTGTTAATGATGCTGTTAGAGGTTGAAGCGTAATTGGCAAAAAACGCCTTTCATGTTCGTATCATGTATAATGCACAAAGTAAGCTTAACCAGATCTTAAATCAAATCCATACATATCCTATCCTAGCAAAAATAAGTTATAATACGGTTTAGTCATCCCTTCTATCGAGAATTTGAATTTGCCACTATTTTTCAGTTCAGCGCCATCTATGTTTGTGGAAGGGAGACAACCCTTAAACATTAATTGTCATTACATTTGACCGGGCTGTGGTCATTAATATTTAAAAAAAGATATTCATCTCAATCAACCGTGAAATGGTTTCCATATACCAGATGTGAAGGTGATTGATAGTTGAAAACATTGCAGCACCGCAGTGTATATAGTCCAAGAATCCCCATTATACAATCGATGCACTTTTATACACTATACTGACGCTGTTCACTTTCACATATATATCTTATCATGTATACCTTTGTTTTCTTGTTAAAGTTCAATATTTGAAACACATGTACACGCTTAAAACCAAATTGTTAAAACCTACTCGTAAAGTGTTGAAATAACCCTTTAAGTGTGTCCACAGGGACTGCTCTTTAAGTGTTGTCCCTGTGGACACACATTAAAGGGTTATTTCAACACTTTACGAGTAAGTTTCAACACTTTAGTTTTAAGCGTGTATAGACATTGAATATGAAACACATATGACTGATCCAGCAATGAATATCCTCCATTGATTCCTTCAATGATTCAGCATCTAGATATACTACAGACGACCGTTACTTAACTTTCTCAACAGGGGAAAGATGTTTTGGAGGATGCGCGTTGACCGAATACCTTTGCCGATTGATGACGTATTTGCGAAGACCTTTATTTGTCATCACCCCGATGATAGAAGAAAAAGTGGGAGGGAAGGGTCTGGTAGCGAAGGTGTTTTCCAGACCATTTTTTTTATATATTTGTAGAATAAAACCATTAGCAGCAGTGGAATTAAGCCATTGGTAGCTGCTGGTGGCTGAATTAGACCGAAACCTCAAGTCTCGTATACGCTGTATCTATATAGTCCAGCTGTGCATCTTCCAATTAAGTCGGAGTGTTATTCGTTGAATCAAAAGTTGTGTTGATGAAGAAATATAAATGGATGAATGACTAATTCAAAGAAATGACCAGAATGTACAATGACAACATTTGTTAACATTGCAATTACATTTTAATTAATTCGGAATTTTAACTAACAGAATAAAGAAAGAAGCACAGAAATGATGTAAACAATGAAATAGATAAAGATAACATAACAGCTTGACAGCTGTATTATAGCAATGAGATAAGTGGAGAAATTCCATTTTAGTTGGTTTGGTTTGGCCAACAATTATAGAATTTATCGAAATACGAGGACCTTTGGAAACAGTAATACATTTCTGGCCATGAAACTGTCGGTAATTATATTTTGTAAAAAAAACCTTGTTTAATGGCCATTAATGTTTATTACAGAAGAAAAATATTATTAGTGACATATATTAATGGTATTTTAATAGCATCAAACGGCTAATTGGACTTTCAATGGTACTTTTAACGGGATTACCACCAAAGTTCATTTAAACAGCAATTTAATTGTGCTTTTTAATGTGTTTATGGTATTTTAATGGTAAATTACGGTGATTTTAATGGATTTGACATTTCAGTAGTGAATTTTGACATCCTAATATATGAAGGTATAACAGGAAAAAATTGAAAATATAACGAAGGTAGCCATCTGAAAGGGAGAAGTTATGAAAAGCCGGTACCACCAAAACAACATTAAGGTTGCGCCCCAAATACTTAGTTAAAATAACCCTATATTTGGCATGTCAATCATGTCAATCCGCACGGCCCCTGGCACCGGCTTAAGCGGAGTTAGATACGCTAGATCGGGAGCTGTGAGACGAAGACAATTTGCTGAAGTTATTGCTTAGCATATTAGGGCCAATTTGGGCATGATGAAATAATCCTAGAAACAAATGATTATAGATAAATTCAAATGGCGGTCATGAGGGGTTTTCCGATGTTTCTCGCTTTCTCTTTGACTAAAAGCGCAAACAACCAATTTATTTTGCCTGAGATAAGGATTCTCTTTCGTATTTATCAGCTTTTTGGGAGGCAGAAAAAAAGAGAGAAATAAAATAGGGGATTTGATATTTTTTTAACATCATGATGTCTTGTCGGTATCATGAAAACTGTTCATCGTTACTCCGTTAAACGAGTCTTGCCTATGTATATATACACTACGATTGTTTTTAGGAAATTGGTGCTAAATTGCAGCGATATGCAAGAGGTGGGAAAAATTGACGATGTCGTGTGACTAAAAAGCAACCATATGACTCCACAGGAAAGCTTTCCTCGGCACCTCACATCCAGACCAGAGAATACGGTAGATAGTCGACCGTCGCCTCAGTATCTCAGTCGAGCTTTTATTGCAGGTGTTCATGTGGAGACTATGAAGTATCCATACGGCCCCTAGCAGCGACTCAAGCGGAATTAGATACGCTAGCTCGGGAGCTGTGGTGACAGATCAGCTCAACTGAACAACTCATCTGATGTTAATGGATGAGCATCGAGGACGTCTGATGGAGTAACTGCCTCAACAAGGGGTAAACCTGCTAAATGCAACAATACCCAGAAAAACTGACCTGTAATTACAATTACAACACATATAAGGGAAGTGGGAAGAGGTGCCGACATACTGACAGAGCCACATGACCTCACAGTATAGTCTCCCGGTTAACCTATTCTAAACCACATACCGATGCCCGACGTCATAAGGCTGAAATTTCCCACCAAGACGATACACCTACATATATTTGCCGATTGGCAAATACAGAGGGCGGGCCTTGGGGACTAACGGTCCACCAGCAGAATCCTACCATATACAGGTAAAAAAATTGGAACGATATGCAAGTGGTGGGATAAATTGACGACGTCTGGCGACTAAAGAGCTCACAGGAAAGTTTCCCTCGGCACCTCACATTCAGACCCGAGAATACGGTGTATTTTCAGACGTAGCTTTAGTATCTCAGTCGCGCTTTTATTGCAGCTGTTCATGTGGAGACTATGAAGTATCCGCACGGCCCCTGGCATCGGCTTAAGCGGAGTTAGATACGCTAGCTCGGGAGCTGTGATGACAGATCAGCTCAGCCAAACAACTCATCTGATGTTAATTCATTAACAACTCATCTGATGTTAATTCATTAACAACCCATCTGATGTTAATGAATGAGAATCAAGTAAGTCTGATGGAGTAAACGCCTCAACATGAGGTAAACCTGGTAAATGCAAGAATACCCAGAAAAACTAACCTGTAATGCCCGACATCGTTGGGCTGAAATTTCTCACCAAGACAATAAACCTACATGTATTTGTCGAATGACATGTACAGAGTGCGTGCCTCGGGGACTAACAGTCCACCAGCAGAATCCTACCATATACATTTAATAAATTGAAGCGATAATCAAAGGTTGAAAAAAATGACGACGTCTGGCGACTAAAAAGCAACCATATAACTCCACAGGAAATTCCCATCGTCACCTCACATTCAGACCCGAGAATACGGTGGATTTTCGGACGTAGCCTTAGTATGTCAGCCGCGCTTTTATTGTAGCTGTTCATGCGGAGACTATGAAGTATCCACACGGCCCCTAGCCCCGGATTAAGCGGAATTAGATACGCTAGCTCGGAAGCTGTGATGACAGATCAGCTCAACCAATCAACTCATCTGATGTTAATGGATGAGCATCGAGGGCGTCTGATGGACTGAACGCCTCAACATGGGGTAAACCTGGTAAATGCAACAATACCTAGAAAGACTAACCTGTAATGCCAGACGTCGCACGGCTGAAATTTCCCACCAAGAAAATAAACTAACATATATTTGTCGAATGGCATGTACAACGGGCGGGCCTCGGGGACTAACCCCCATCAGCATAATCCTACCATATACAGTAATAAATTGGAGCGATATGCAAGAGGTGAGAAAAATTGACCCCTGGCGTCTAAAAAGCTACCATATGACTCCACAGGAAATTTCCCTCGGCACCTCACATTCAAACCCGAGAATACTGTGGATTTTCTGACGTAGACTTAGTATCGCAGCGCGGTTTTATTGCAGATGTTCATGTGGAGACTATGAAGTATCCACATCAATTATTGATTTGCCATTGACTTGCCATATCTGATGTCCTCAGATTCAACATGTGGAGGCTAAGAATGTCCGGTGGCTAAGAGTGTCCGGTTCCTATCTTCTGACCCAGCTAGGACACTATTCTCGACATTGGGGACAAGTGTCCGTCCTTGGTTGCAATACAAAAGGATATGAAAAGAGACACTAATCACCAGGACATTCTTATCCATCACACCGGTGCATATAACTGAAATAATGACCAGTGCACATTGTCCAAATTACTTACGTATGGAGTTTCAGCTAGTTCTGGTCTGTTTATTTCAAGATGTTCGAAATTTTCTCAGGGCCACAGCAAATACCTTACAACAACAACAACAACAGCAGCAACAACATCAACACATCATCGGTTCAGTCCTTACACACTGGAATGTGTTTATTTCAGGATACGGTACAATGTTATTTTTGCCTATGTACCTGGCTAACCAAACTGGCATTGTAGGTCATCTCTGCGAAAATTCGTTGCGAAATACTATTGAATGGAAATTATAAATTCAACACACTCAAAATCAACCAATCGTAAGCCCCGAATTTCAATGTATTGAACATGCAGTATCAATACATTGAAAATCACGTTTCCTTGTTCAATGTATGGATATTCAACCAAGGAAATGAGGTTTTTCTTGGTGTCTTTCCATACAATAATGCCACTGAACCACTCAGATGACATAACCATCAATTTTCGATTTCAATACATTGCTAAATGTTGAACGCAATGTATTCTGGCAGCGATGGCCTACCATAAATATGCGCCAAGTGTCATAGATAATCAATGGGGTCATGAGAGTTCCTACAAAAATTGTAGTTTGCCCTTTTTGTTCGATTGTTCTTGCACCAAAGTGAATAGAGTTGGTCCCGGTCAGCACTGTAATTCAAGTTAATCCTTAGACAATACTATCTTGCCTGATAGCAGCCGACAGTGCACTAATGCGTGGCAGGCCGCATGACTTCTGGTTCGTTAACCGGTGACACTTTTCTACGTTTTTAGTCTAGGAAATACTTTTAATCGATGATTACTGGACTATTTTCGACCCAAAGTTGGCAAAATTATCATCGATGCAAGCTCAATGGTCCTTTCTTGGAATACTAAAAAACGATCCATATTTTTAATTAATCGAATTTACAGATGCCAATAATTTCCGAACAGTTTGAGTAGGTTTCATGAAATATTCGGCAATATCATTCTGACAGAATGTATGGTATTTCATTTTGTTTTCAAAGCTTCTGGTTTCGGCTCAGTCTATGTAAACCAAGATGATACATGAGGGAAATATTCTGTGGTATTATATCTAAGTGTACTGATATTGGTTTCAGCTCTTCCATTCTTAAGACCACAGATCATTCCAGCAAGTGCACAGATCATTCCAGCAAGTGCACAGATCATTCCAGCAAGGGCATTACGAATCATATTTTGTTTAATTTTGTTCACTGAGAGATGAGAAATTCCGTTTGTTGAAATTGTGTTGTATTTGACAAACTTATAACAAATTGAGCATTTGTTAAATTTGGCAACAAATGGTTTGTTATATGTAACAAAACGATTAACAAACGAAATTTGTCATCTCTCAGCCAAAACCAAAATAGATCTTTTTCCAATGTAGGTGCAGTGCGGAGCGGGGCGGGGGGGATAGGTCCACATTTTGTTACCCTTGGGCTGGTGAGCAACTGGCGAAGGTGAATACTCACACTATCGCTGACTGACAAATGGCTTCTATCAGATATCCAAGATATTTAGAAATTGTTCTGGCGGCTTGCGTCAGAAGGGAGGATGAAATCGAGAGCAAATTTTGCTCTCTTGCTTCGAACCGATAATTCTATCGGTTCGTCTTCTATTAAACCGAACGAAATCTCGGTTGAAACTAAGTGTAATCTCCGTTTATTGGACACGGTTCACAGTGTATGCATATAGTTATGATCAAGAGTGTACAGTCATACTTGCTGTATTGCCCGAGAGAATACAGTTTTAAGTTTATATCAGTAGAATTTAGGTATGATTATATAATACTCAGAACTCTCGAGAAATGTCCGGTTATATACACGAAGAATACATATAGCCTCCTACATATTACATTTAACTGGAGAATTGATTAGTATCTATAGAAGTGGACACGTTAATTACAACGGTTGTGAACTGAACCATGGGAAAGAGGTCCTCTTTGAGAATTATGTACATGAGATCAATATCAAAGGCATCATCCCGACAAGTTCTGATAGTACCCTTATCGATAACAGGAGGAATGAAGGATGTTGATATAGCTGTTCATAACATCGCTTACATCATCTCGGTACAGTGACCGTTCAAGTAGGTTGGGAAATCTACTGGACAACAGGAGAGATTTACCTTTAACGATCACAGAACCATCCCATCCTCTTATCACTGTGGTCACTGTTCCTTATGGGGTTACACACATCTTTATTGTCCGGTTGATTACAGGTCGTCATGGTGAATCATGTCACCGACCGCCTTAAGCAGTCGCTCATACGCAGGTCGTTGTTGCTGTCTAATTAGTCAGGTAAATCAGGTGTAATAAGTCATTTTCATACTCGTTTGGGATACTTATTGATATTGGTTGAACCATTTGTCTCTGGATGAGAGGCACTAATACGACCGGTAAACGTATTTTAATAGCCGATAAGGACGGATGTCTTAGATTGAGAATGTATCTGCCCATGTGTCCGAGGGTACCATTGACACTTGACACCAACAGGTGGATCGACAACTTGTGAAACACCAAAGAGAAGCTTATCAATTATTGTTATCATAGTTACAGTCGTCTTACTGTTCTCCTCCAACAGCAGCACTTACTCATATAATATGACAAACCAGTTATGAAACCTTATAAAACATCCACTGACTGCCCAACTTTTTTTATTTTTACACAAAATGAAGGCCTATATTATCACAATGAACACTGTCCCCCCTCCCCCCCAGACAAAAACTGGTACTTGTGTGTGTGTGCGTGGGTAGGAGGGCGGGGGGGTTGGGGGCTGCATGGATTTGCTAGCGTATTGAACGTATTGACTGTCCATCAACCTAATTTAGACGCTACACATGTAATAAAATAGAGGTAAAGTGATAGGCGAATAATATTAATTAAACCCTAGTTATAAAAATAGGATAACTGATGAATATTGTACACTGGGTTGATGATATCATGTTGACCATCGTGGTAACAGACTATTAAATACAAGCTATCAGAGACCTTCAGCACGCATGCTCGTCCTCGCACGAGCATTCGTGCATGTGACCGCGGAGATCAACTGGTATCATCTGTTCGCCACAGTTATCATCTCCAGATATTAAGCGTGATATTTAAAAAAAATGGCCACCTAAACTGATAATTCAGAAGTTACAAAAATGAAAGGAAATGCTGAGGTAGTTTATCATTTGATATTTCCGCACGCATGGTGACGGTATATACATATCCATATTTATTCATAATCAATAAATGTAAGGAAACATCATACTGGCATGATCGTCTTTGTAATCAGTATGTTGATGCTAAAATAACTTAGTTAATTATCAGGACACATATATATACATAAATAGGATGAAATTATTGGAAGTAACCATGCATAGAGTCGTTTTATCACAAATATTACTTTAAACTTTTATCTATTCAGAAATGACTTTTGAGATTAATACAAGTGCTTCAGTCACTCCGATCTACCATAGATAAAGAATACAATTTCCCCTAGCATTCTTTAATAAAGATTTTTGCTTTCATCCCTATCCTAGAATTATACGTGAAATATACAAGTATAACAAATATATGATAAAAATATGATTTCTTTAAATATTAATTGTTATTGATACTCATTTGTTCTATGCTATATACCGGGGATGCAATAGAAATATATTGATGATTTTTATATAGGTGGTAAAACCATGGTCATATATTTCCCTGTCTTCTTCCGCAAATACCATGCAATGGGCAATAAATTATTCTAAAGCAAGACGATGAAATACAAACAATATTATAAAAACAAAATCAAGCATATACTTGTGGTGTTTGTGTGGTTTGCAGAATCCACTAAAGTCAAACCATGTTTTGTATTTCGGATTAAATACTAATCCAAATGATCATGCAAAAGCTGTCATCATATTTTAAGGAATAATAAAAATGAATTTATAGTAAAGCAACAAAACTATATGCCAAAAGAAAGTATACAGAAATTGTATTTATAGTTTGAGACACTAGACACAGGATCATGAAATTAAGCTGAACCAATGCGGCAGGCTGGAAAGTGGAAAAATTACAGTGTTTTGGGGCGAACAAGGGAGCTACCGGCATTTACATTTCGAAGATTATAAAGATTAATGCATATTTAATAAATGTATCGCAAATTTGTTTTAAGATTAAAAGCTAAATGATTTTTTTTGCAGCATGATGGTTAAAAGTTGTCTGGCGCCGTGTCAGAAACCCGCTATGGAAGATCCATTATTCCCAGATATTATATTTTCACATAAACTAGTATGAATGTAACTCCGAAAATGGAAATCATTGAGAGATAATATTTTATATTTTGGCTGTAATTATACCATCGCAAGCTATACCAAGGATAATAATATACTATCGACCTGGTGAATATCATATGATAGAACATGAAAGAACATATGAATATAGAATTTTATATTTTTTACGATGCTATCGGTGTTAATACAGTTGTCATTGACTCCGTGTTATATATGAAACATATCAGTAGACAAATCATTGACAGTAACAGAGAGCGATCTGTACAAATTGTGCCAGTTTTTGGCGTGTGCAGGATCAAATGATTTGCCGGTTTATCTATTGAACTTAGGCTATACAGTTTATGAATATGCTTATTATTCGCCTTTGTGCTTTACTTCGGAAATCATAATATATATTTATAATTTTATAATTTCAAGCAATATGAACGAAGATTAAATCCGTAATCAATAATTAAGAGATGTAAAAAAAAAACATTTCAAGAGCAGAATTTTCTTTGAAGTCCATTGGTCATGGAGTTTGTGTGGTTACATATTTCCCGGGACTCACACACTTTGTTATTCTTTTCATGCATATTAAGAGATTTTTACTATGTTGTGATAGAGCTACTTACGAGTAATATCGCTTAGGTGTGACTATGTGAAAATACTGAATTCTACAAAGGATTAGAAATAACTCGACGCAAGTTCATTGGGCGGTGGGTAATGTGTCTGGGGCATGGAAGCCGGCCATACTCGGGATAAAGCCGTGTCCCACGTACCGGCGTCTGGGACGGAGACCGGGAGACAGCTCGAGTCCGTTAGCAACATCCCGTTTATTCAACGACCAGACCCGGGATAATTCTCCCGGCAATTAATAATAATTGTCTTTATATGCCTCGCATTTTGCTCTTTACCTAAGCGGCAAAGATTAAAGCGAAAGTTCTTCCCGTGTTTACAAACGCCTTTGTACATGCACTAAATGTTTATGAGAGTCACTGAGATCATTTTAGCCGAATTATCGGCTCAGCATTGAAATCTAGGTGTTACCCTACCTTTAACGATCAATTTTAACAACGGTCTCTCGTCCGTCCTCAATGCCCTCGTGGGCTCTTGTTCCGGCTGTGAAGGGCCCATCACCTAGTGCCACCCGATCTCCAAGTTTAGAGTACTATGTCATTTAGTATTCTATACAAATACGTGTATCTATGAAGTCAACAATGAATAGCTCTTATTGATCTGTGTACATTTCATTGTTTGTCTTTTCTTTGTCCGCCATTTCCCACAGCCATTTCTCAATATTACATATTCCCGTATATATACCGGTACTATAGTCAGCTCAAATATCCCTACGGCTATGGAATTAAACCAGGATAAACTGTCGAATTGTCTGTCAAGTTGTCGCAAGAAATTCCAATATCCAAGAAAAATTGTTTAATTTGTTTGAATTGATATTATATTCTAGTTAAATATGGGAATAAGCATTCAGCTTTCTCTTTTCAATGTTGAAGAAGGATTTATTAGCATACACTTCAAGTTCACCATTTTTTTCTATTCTTCGTTTCACTAGAGTCTCAGGAAGAACTAATTTTATCTTATTATTTTTAGTGTATTTTCTATTCCGAAATTAGTAAATAATTTCTCACGATAATTCGACCTTACATCCGATTATCGGTAATTGATTTACGGTTATTGATACAATTAAACAACGCCAGAGACATCATAGCGTGTCATTTATACACATCGTGCCAGCCTATCAAGTTCGACCATGTCTGAGGCTGTAAGTGATTCGATTGGAGAATAGCCCAGGCTCCACCTACCCATTAATCACACACGTCAGGTTGTTGTCTAGTCACAAGAGCTTCAAACAGGCCGACAATTGTGATTTATTCACCATCCAGATTACGACCTAAGGGGTGTAAACTAACTAGCCCTCAGTGTCACTGAATTACCTGCACAGCTTTTAAAGAGGCCTCGAGCTGATGAACTTGACTTATTCATCGAAGTGACTCTGTGGCGAATGGTTGACTTACCGGTACTCTTTAAATGGACAGTTGAAAGTTTCTCAAGTTTTGTGAACTGCACACGTTTTGACAAGATAAAGTGAATTTGTTTGTATCATTCGAATTGGTCGCCTGTCGGTGAATTTGTAGACGACTCCCTGCCTCCAGACGGCTGAGGACTGAGGACTTTTTCCATCTCAGCAATACAGCTTCGTGGAATTTTAATACGTGCCCAACAATTGTCTTCTCATGTTTAGTTCGATCATCTGACGATAAACTGGTAAACTTGAACAAACAGAGTTTGGAAGTGTAGTATGCAAGCTTTCAAACTCGTACTGGGACCCTCAGATTCAGAGTCGGACAAAGTTGAGGAGAAGAGATCGGTTATTCCGGGAAGTTCTAACCTTCATTTCGAGATGGGAGTCCACGAAGAGAAAGTGCTAATGTCTGAAGAGGACCGCTTATCACCCCACTCACCTATCGATGTGACAGAGGACAGCGATGACGAGTTAACGTCTCACAGACTGAAGCGAGCAAGGACAGACGAGTACAACAAACCCCCGTCCTCTCCTTTGTCCGACTACAGCCAGTCAAGTCAATCCAAAAAAGGTAGGTGTGCAAGAATCTTGAATTAAAATGTAAAATATGGCAACGAGGATTAAGATGTGGAATTCTCTGGTGAGGGATTTAAAAATGCACACAGTGGGAAATATATCTATGTGTAAATTATGCAGTCTTCGCATTTGTCATCTTCCTGTAGGCCTGTGCAGTCTTGTTTGGATTTCCGCTGCCTCTTCAACCAACTTTAGTGTTTTTGCCTGTTAAACGAACACCCGTACATAATAGAATAAATCACAGTTCTTTAATGCATTTATCCGGTTGTGATGTTGTTCGTGTGTCACTCAGACCAGATCTTGTATTAATACTTCAGGAATTATTGGAATATTTGAAGCTGTTTCTTCATTGAAATTCACCGTATTCAAAGGCCTGTTCTCTAAACACGATGCTAACTTGTATATAGGTAAACAGCATGGCCTATCTCACTACATTTGTAAGCTCATTCTCAACATGGTAAAAATTCCGTTCCGGTCTATACACATGATGAATTTTATGAAGATATCCAAAATACTGACCTATACGTCAAAGATTAATCTCCGCTCAACTGAAGCGTGAATTTCTTGAAAAAAAACTACCTGTTTCTGGGCGATTTGTTTTTGATTAACCAGCTTAAGCTGAACTGTCGACCTGCTTAACTCTGCTTTAATTATACAGAAAGGTTTTCACAGGTATTGTCTCTATCTCTATCGTCAAGTGATAGAATTCATCACAAAGTTCGTTTGAGGTTTGATTATCTGAAACCCTGAAGAACCAACTACTCAATTTTGCCCACAACCTCTCAACAACCCAAAAAACGAGCAGCTATAATTTTATTACCAGTCCAATTTCATTTAACTGTAACTTTTCGCCTCAGTCCTAACATGAAGTTTATTAAGCTTCGTGGTCATAACTGAGTTTCGTCAAGGACATAATGTAGAAAATTTCTAGGGATATAATTTTCAATAGAATGGCAAATAGATATCTGCATTTACATTCCTTTGTTGATATCGGGGCCCGTTGATATCCAAATGATAAGAAAAGTGAGAAAATAAAGAGAATAGATTTGTTCATCAACACGATACGGTATATATACAAAATTTTAGTCTTAATTTCTAACCACGACCAATTGATCACAACCCAAGACCCTTGAAGACAATTAAATTCACCCACAGTCATGGCCAGCAAATGTGGTTTATGTCAAGAGATGATTCCACCGGCATGCTTGCCACAACAGCATTGATGATATTTTGATGATGAATGCATGGGGTGACACTAGACTTATGGGGCAAAACCATCTGAAATGATTGCGTGTTAAACATATGTCAGTGTTTATATCTAATTATTTTTAGGATGACACTTTTCCGATAAATCACGAATACTTGTACTGGATGGGCCAGTTTCGTGCGAGAGTCGAACTCGCGCCCTCAAGAGTTTGGCACCAAATCGCCAGCAGTAAATGCAAGCACCAACATGATTCAATTATGAGAGGCAATATCTCAAGAAAACTAAGCCAGCCTGGAAATTTTGAGTGATTCAATTGAGCGAACTTGGAGCGAATTTTCGAATCTCATTCAGGGCGAACGGAAACGCATGTACGACTATATATATACTTCAGGCGAAAGAAATTTCTTCCAGTTTCTTAAGCGTATTTGTTTTAGTGTTATATCAATATATATTAATATTAATTCCTGTTTTCATGATAAGATTTCTAGTTTCTTTGATAGTCATTTACAAGTCGGCGTATATAACACAATGCTATTCTATGGATAACAACTTCTTAATTGCTGTGGAGCTGACGTTTCGTTGGAGATACTTCCAACTTGTTCAAAGCTGAAAAAGTGGAAGTATCTCCAACGAAACGTCAGCTCCACAACAACTAAGAAGTTGTTATCCATAGAATAGCATTGTGTAATATTTCTAATACATTTGTACAAACATTGAAATACATCTTTGCGGATACTCTATTAGCTGAATATTCTTCCATTCTTCACAAATCAATAAAATCAACAGCCTTATTTAATTTGAATTTTTCAAATGGAATATATCTCTTGATTCTCTAGATTTATTTAGTACCACATTCGACTGGCTGAATGCAGAATCTCAGATCCGACATTTATGTACACAGTTTTGCTTGCTCACAAAAAAATCCTATATATGTTGGTCAACAATTAAGCTTTTGAAAAGGACATGTGGGATATATTTTCACTTTTAGGCTTTTTGGCTATCGGTGAAGATTGATTATAACGTTATCTTAATCAGCTTATAAGTAATAATTTACACAAAGTTAGGAAACTGAAAAAAGTTAATTCCCAACAGATACTGTTTGCATTAATGTGTGTCTTCCATCGGAGATTTGTCATTAATTACGATTTGGTATTTATTGCCCTGCCCCTGATACATTTGACAAGTGCATTGGAGCTCATTCGAGTCAGAATTGGTCATCATAGGCTTAATTTGGCTTGACTAACTGACAATCAAGTTTCAAGTTATGATTTCGGCACCTCTTCCCACTTCCCTTATATGTGTTGTAATTCAACATATTATCTGTAACAAGCGAAACGACGCTTTATTCAAACGGAAATAATTCATCTATAAGAAAATACAGTTACTCATACTTTAGTCTTGTTACGTAATACCGAGTTTATATTGAGCAACTGATGCATAATTTAATCATGGGGCCAAACTAAGCTTCATTATTTAACGAATTAAAAGTCATCGCTAAAAGCTAATTGCTGATAGCTGAAACATGAGAACGATGAGTACTTTCATATTTCACAGCATTCATGTGTTTGTGAATTGGAAATGTTTTGTTCCTTTCTAGGTGATATATAATCGGTGGAAGCGAGTAGCTATTAATGTCTCGGGTATTAATTGTGGCTGATAAACACAGGCGTTTTTTGTTTCCGATTTCACAGCGTGCATGTGGTTTTCCTTGTAAATTAGAAATGTTTTATTTCACAGGCGGTGGCCGATAGGTGGACGCGAGCCAAAGCAATTATCAATTTCTCTATAACTCTTACTCAACAGATGGGCTATAATCTGATGGAGGAGAAATGAAATTTTAATCGAATCTGACCTTACAAAGGAGTCGGAGCAAGCAAACTGCATTAGTCGTTATGATAGAGCCATAGCGATAACTCGCCTATCGATAATTAATGGTTTGTTGCCGTACCGCTGAGACCTCGCCCCCATACAAGAGTGATCGGGATTGGGCGATTAATCCTCACAAAACACCGATAAGCTTCATAATCAAGTGCCCTTTACAATTACTGGGGCTAGATTAACCCTATTACTCATTTACAACCAGTAATTATATAGCATAGCGGGAGTGTAAAGGAATACATAACGTATTGTTATTATGTTGTCAAATTGTTATACAACTACATAGCAACGAGTCGAAACGAATATTAGAGTATCAATGGAGAAGTCCGACCATGGAGTTTCTACGGCTCCATGTCAGACTGTCTGGGCCGAAGTTACAGGCGACTTGTTCCATTTAATAGAGCATCTAATCATTCTGTACCCATGTTCACAGTAGAGCGGCATACAGATGTCGTTTAATTTGACAATATGACAAACCTAACCGCCGTTTCGCCTTAATATAACGGAATAAATGCCGATTTAAAATTTGTGATATCGGCACAATGTTGTGACACCAGCAAGGTGATAATCTCAAGTGGGAGTTAGCGTCTTGTTGAACATACCAATTTAGATGAAGAAACCAATGTCTCATGGAAAACGAAAAATTAAGTCAAAGTTATATTTTTCCGACCTTTTACATTTTTAGTTTTGATTTACAGGGTACTAATCAATTCTAGTTGATTTATAGGGTGCTAGTTAGTTCTATAGTTGATTTATAGGGTGCTAGTTAGTTCTATAGTTGATTTATAGGGTGCTAGTTAGTTGCTAGTTAGTTCTAGTGCATGTATGTGGGATTCTAACAACTAGTGTAGTGCAGTGAGACATATCTCAGATCATGAGTGCATGGAAAAGCCAATAAAATAATATTATTTTTCCAAAGTTAATAGGGTTTTTTCTTCAAAAATTGTACACACAGCACGTTTGCCATCGATTGTAGCCTTAACATTATAAAATCGAATCGGTAATTTCCTGTCAGACACTTGTTATGGACCGGAGGATCAAAGGTTAGTCCTGATATCCATATGTAAATATAGATATACTGATCCCTTTGATCCTATAGATGCACCTGTATCCAATGAGTCGTTCCCACAGGTGTACATTTAAAATCAATTAATTAGGGTAGTATAAGTAAGTCCTTTGCAATTAAATAGAACTTTAAACATGTTTAATAGTTTTACAGTGAAACCGATGAAACCGCTTATCTAGAACTATTATCTAACCAATTCACCTCTTAAAGGATTCTAATGGCGCTTCCATTATAAATCTTTTTGTTTCGTCAGAATATTAAAGCATATTTGTTTTTGGAAAATTACATTTACAGTATAGTCCAAATGAACAAAAACCGTCAGCCACATATAGACTATTACATTATGCGCTCAAAACATTGTGAACTATTTGTAGACAGCCGCTAGACTTGAACCAAGTCGAAATTGTTTTATTAGCGGAGATGGGAAGGTATTCATTTGGAATATATACAATAAAATTTGGTATTTTGAAGTAACCGACAGTCGTCTTCCACAAAGAATTCCCGTGCCAATTATCGAAAGTTTCCGAACATTTTCAGTCAAAGCTGTGTAAAAAAAAAATACGGTACAACAAAGTGTTTCGAACGTTATCATGCTCAGTATACCCAATGTGTATTTCCCTGCACTGTTGTGCACTTTATTCATAATTTCACGAATTCCAGCGTGACGGAATTACAAGGTATACCAATGTTTTCAGTTCTTCTGTACCCCTGTTACTCCTCCTCCATGGTATCATCTGCTTTGGAATATCATTTTCCTAACCCTATTACTAAAAACTGTAGGACGAGAGAAAAAGGGAAATACAATTGTTTTGTATATCTGTTCGCGTGACATTCGAATACCATGTGACGGAATTACAGTGAAGTAACCATCTTTTGAAGACGTGTTGGTTACATACATATTCCATCAAAATTCGAATGTTTCTCATTTCAGGTGATGTTTTTTTCGAATCCTGAGCGCCTGGACTACATTATATCTGATTTCTGTCAAGTAAAGTTTCAAATTGATAAATGTGGTTTAGCAAAACTGCGTGACGGAATTACATTTTGGTCCATGTTTTAAGGAGTTGCGATTTTTTCCTATTTTACAAGTTTCAATTTTATCCGGTCTAAAAAATTCTGAGGACAGACCTAGACACATGAATTCTGTTGTCATGTTCCCGGCAATGCACGACAGAATGTGAAAGAGCGAGAATGACTGGTCAACAAAATGGTCAAAATTGTTTAGGAATAACACAACCGAGATTTTGATTTATGTGACGGAATTACATGTTGGTTACAGATTCCGTGGAATTAATGATTTGTGAACACATAATGCTTTTAATTTTTTACGTACGTTTGTTTAATTTTTTAGCACAATTTTGGGAGTGTAATATTGCCGATTTTATGTCGCGTTCACGTGTTCGTATACCCGTCTGTTGACGGTCAAACTAATGTTGCAAATACGAGTGAATATTCTCAAGAGTACTTTGTTTCATGATTGGACTTTTCTTAAATTTCGCACATCGTTATTTCTAAATAGCTGGTACGTGTAGACTTGATAATTCTTCTTCCCTCACAGCGCGGTTGTAGTCGTACCGTTATACCGCTGGTTTAATCTTATATTTAAATTTTCATGGAACAGATATCAAGCTGCATATTAAAGAGGCCATGGCAGAGAGAGCCCATAAATATTAACCACGGAAGTGCTAATTAAGCACGTAAAAGACATTATTACTTTTCTTTGATGCTCATACCGGAGAGTTATAATTGATAACTATCTCATTGTTTTATCTGCAAATCACTTAGTTCTCATTCATCGGAAACGGGACGTGATCGGCATGAATTCGGTAGCTTTTTGGCATTAACCCTCATTAACATATGGGAATATCGTCAGTGGTTATCTATGCGAGCTTTACGTCAGCGTAACAACGCCTGATTACCTGTGACGCGTATTCAAACCGACTTTAATAGCGCCAAACCTCAGCCCACTGAACGGTCTTTGATATATTAAGGCGGGGTACGGTGTCGAGCGTAGGGTGTTTCGTACGACTTGTCATCGATGTATCAATTAAACTCTCGATTACCATTTAGAGCACTCAGCCAAAGTGTCTCCGCCTTGAAAAGAACTTCAAGTTAACAAAAGAGGGCAGAAAAGAGGGCTTGAAGTTGGAGATAATCTTCTCAGACGACAGGGGTTCTGTTTCTTTCACTTGACTTCACCTCGGTCATTTAACACACCTTGCCCATTCTGTTTGTTCATCCTATCGAGATCAAACATATGTGGTTGTCGCTATACCCCTGTGCCTTTTCACCGTGGACACCGATCGGAGTCAGCCTATGTCGGGATACCATAGCGGTTTGTCGAACACCAATGTGTAACCTTTCCTAAAACATTAATTTCAGGTTTTTCTTGCACGCTCTTTCACAAAAGGCTTAAATATACTAGGATATATATAGTGTAATCCCCAAATAACGAAAATGCTGCTTAAATATTTGAAACTATATACTGCGCTATTCAGTTAGTTATATAAGTTGTAATTTGTGTACATGATTTGGTGTGTTATGTTGATTACTTCTGGATTTCTGGATTATTGACTTGTGTTTGTTAGAGTATTCATACGTTTGTTTGATCGTCGCTATATAGCTGAAATATTGCTGAACGCGACATTAATTATCTCTCTCTCTCTCTCTCTGTATGAACAAACATAAGATATTTTTCTCTCTTGAATGAATTTCACAGAAATATTTAGAATATCGGGGTACAGCGATTGATTTTTATACAACAAAATATTTTTGTACCACCGAATTATTTTTACAACCATAACAATTTTGTACAATAATATGTTTGTATTTTCAGTATCAATTCGTGCGACGATATGCCTATATCCATGGAGCTTTTATTTAAGCTCCATGCTATAGCCACTGACCATTACAAAGTTAATTATAGTCAATATTCTTAAAACTTTCCCCAAGACTATCATTAAACATCTATATTTTGTAAAATAAATATAAAATCATTATCGATGATGCAATTGTCTCTTCACTTCGTTGTAGCATTCTGGCCAAATATAGGAGACCATTCCCCGACTGCGGTGGGTCAGCTCTCCCGCTCTGCTCTATCAGTCTGTAATCAATACAGGGTTAACCGCCGGTGGTCACTTCAAACAATTCCCTTGACATCCATAACAGAAATATGTGCATATTTCATGTAAATTTAATTCATAATTCAAATGGCACTACTAACAATTCTCATAGTGTAAATGCGGTAGGGCGAAGTCCGATTATAACGCATGGCACGTGGCTGGGAATTTTAGTTCGAGACGAGATTTAATAGGATCGTTTTATTAATTTTATTCATTTATTTATTCGAATTATTCATTTATAAAATGATGATGGAACAACTGAGAAGTAACGTGGTGTATTCAACTGACCCCTGATGGTAATCTATATACTAATAAATACTGGAATAATTCCAGTTTAAACAAATTTCTAAATCGTTCGATAGGCTATATCATGCTTTACTTTGGAGCGTGGCGTGAAAACAGATTGTGGTCATGTTGAAATCTGATCAATCTTGATCAAGCAAGTGAGCAATTGACGGACTCACTGTCACTGGCTATTATCTCGTAGAGTATTACAACAGAATTTTCTATATCCTAGATTAAATTGATCAGAGTATAATGAGAACCTGTTCAAATAGTTTTCTGAAGTCATTGCCGAACCACAATAGTATAGAGCCTTAACTATCCAGTCTGGAACGTCGAACTGGTTCCAACGCTGGGAAACTTTGGCTGCATTGGAACAACAATTCCACGACCATTTTAACGCTTAAATGGATATCCAAACTGTTATAAAGAATTGTTTGTATTCTAAATATCTCCCCGGACAATTGTTTTCTTTGCTTTAACTTTATCAGATTAAGGTCCTTCTTTATTTTGACTCATCACCTAATGTATTGTGTCAGTCACCTACTCCATTGTGCGAGTAGCCTAATATTTTGTGTCCACAATTTACCGTTACGTCATACGCAATGCCCACACTTTACCGTTACGTCATTCTGCGGTCGATGACGGCTCGTCCTCGTGGACACTGGGCAGACGTAACGGAATGCTTTTCACCGCAGACGATTTTCTGTCTATATCCGTATAAATCCAGTGCAAATTTTTTTTTATCGTATTGCGATCAATTCCTCAAATAAAGCGGTGTTTTAATTACCTCCTGATTATTATGCAACAACAGACAATTGAAATTACACTAATACCCAGAAGGAAACTAACGAGGGCCACTTCTAAATATGCCGGGGCTATTGTATTATTTAAATTTAAATCCCCTGCTGTTGCACCATTCCTTTATTTATCACAAAAAGCGGCAAAGAGAAAGAAATTAGTATACATACATATACATATCGAAGAGCAATTGGTATCTTCGACACATTAAGCAGTACAAGTTTGTTTATCTTTGTATACACATACTTACAAATTTAATGTGAATTTTATATGATAATTTGTTTATTTTGTCACCATATAGATTTACAGAGTATTCACTCAAATCACTGCACATCACTTCGTGTGTTCATTATATGCAACGAGGGGGAAATAGACAATGATGGTCGATCTTTGTCATGCGTCATGCGTTTGAATCTCAGTAACGTTAATCCCCATGCAGTAGTTGAGCGCTGTCATGTTACTATTAACATAGATGTTTGTGTTATTAATTAACTGACAAAACTTTTTTCCCTCAAGCTTGGACAAAATGAATGCAAATTTATTTATACGATGGTCTATCTCTTGTAAGCTACATGGGGATCTCCAGATTACTAACGCGCTCTTTTAAACTGACAAATGGACGGACTCGCATGAGAGAGTCGGCTTCTTTGTGCTTCTCCATTTCCCATCGTATCCCCCCAGGGCGGAAAGTCGGAATATTGAATTATAATAGAGTTAGACATTGCACGACATACTGAAAAGGAGCAACTGAGATGTGTCTTAATAGAATTAACAGATATGTCCGTTATCCGGGGGCGAACTAAATATATTAGCTGACTGTGCGGATGACAGAGAGTAGTATCGTGTATAGTAGACTGTATATAGACTCAGCCACTGGAAAAATTCACCCACCTCTGGGCCCGTTCAACATCGTTTGATCGAATTTATGCAAAAATTTTAACAATGCGTGAAATGAAATCGTTATGCATTGGAATGTTTAGAGGAATTTTCAGACATTTCCATGTGGTGTGACAGGACCGCGTGGGGGTGGGGGAGGGCGAGAGGAGTTTTAGAGTGTGAAAACCGATCTTGAATATATATATAATAAATAGATAAAATCTATAGCAATAAACGGAACTACTGCAAAACAGTGTTGGATTTTCAAGTTATAATCCTTGACCTTTGGTGTTATGTGGTGAAAATAGGGAAATAACGTTACCCATCTGATACAAAAGACAGATAGGTATACCTCACTTTCCTTGTCATACGGCGGAATAAATAAGCCACCAGAGGTCGGATGGTTGGGCGTCCATTATTGGAAAGAGGGGTGGGTGTGGGGGGGGGGAGAGGTGAATTTGTTAAGCACTAAATCCTGACGACCAATTTATTCTTTCTCTCCCAAAAATCATTTAATATGTAAATATGCTCAGTGGCGGGCTATATGCCATACCAAATATCATTTCTTCATCATAAAGCCAGTTGCGCACATTGCAACACAGCCTCGCGAGCCAGTGTATCGATCGATCTATTGGGATCGATACACTGGCTTGGTTAGTTACCCATACGAGTTCTGGATATAAATAGAGGAAGGGTTTTCCCCTGAATCAACCCAATCAGTGAACGCGCTAAGCTGGTTGATTAGGCCAATCCGCTGCGAGGTATGAGATGTGACAGGTTTCAATTTCATCGCGGGCCAAACTGCTTTGATGTCAAGCGGAAATCGACATCGGAAGTCAAAGCAAAAACCGCAGGCTGGGGATACCGACATGCTAATTCAACATGTTCAAAACAAGCGCGGGGGATGAAATGTACGAGATCGTATAATAGTGGCATCGACTCAGAACTCATTCGAAACACCAAAAATGTCCAGGTAAACCCTCTGCGAGGATTTAGGATTTACCTGGACTTGTGGAGATGATTGCAACACCGAGAGAGAAGGTTGGTCATCACAGGGACAATCCACGGGAGTAATACCTATGGGCCGTCATAGCTCAGTCGGTAGAGCATCGGCGCGATAAGCCGGGGGCGTGGGTTCGAATCCCGCTGACGACCAATTCAGTCTTTCTCTCTCAAAAATCATTTCATCCTGGATTAGACTTACTGTAATCTCTCTTATCAGATAGCGTCGACATTAATAACTGTGTCTCAAGACATTTCTAATTCAAAGATTGTCGTAATCAATTGATACATGCAGCTTCGAATATCTGAACTTCTAGTTACGTGTTGGAATCAAAACATGAGATATCATAAAGATCGCCCTTGTTGGTTCTTATGAATGGGGCTGAAAATAAGATCAGAAATACAGATTGGTAATACAGATTGATATTGATATCGGTCTGGGAATAAAGCATTCTCTGACTTCACATGCATAGTTTATTCAATGGCCTTGCCATAATTTCCGTTCTGGGGAACATGTCCAATTGCTGTTTTTGCTGGTGATGGCAGTTACATGTATGTAATTAAGGGTAGTGTTAAACAACATACCAAGGTGCTCCTAATTATGTATTTAAAATTCCGGATTATATCTGGGCCCAAATATCTTTGATCAGATATTTTTCCTTCGTCTAGTCTAGTATTAATCATTACACCGATTGACATTCAGGTTCGATAAGCGCTAATGATGATATTCCGACATTGTTTAAGTGAAATTTCCCAGGCTGCAAGTGAAGACGCGCTCTCACTTTACCCGGCCATAGCCAGATAATGAAGCTGTTATCTGTAAGATCAAGAAGCCGAGTATAGATTATCGTTCAGATTAGTACAATTAAGTGTAAATTTTTTATACATATACATTCTGATTAATGGGAAATATGTGTTCATCCCGCTTTCTCTTATTGTATCATCTACAAAAATTACCTGTTCTAGCCCGTCGCCGCCTTTGATCTCGAGTTAATATTCACTCAAGGCTAATAATATGACTAATGCAGCATAAATCACCAGCTCATATATGGTTGTTGAAATCAATTAAAAGAACACATTAAAAGTTAAAGAACTTAGATATAATCTGGAATGTTTCATGAATTATTTACGGCAATTTCATTCAATTAGTAGTAACCTATGCATCGACATTGTCCATTACACTTTACATGTATTTAAATGATGTGATTAAGACGTGGCGGATCCGAAATAATCATACAATAGTAACGTATACTGCACTGATAGTGTATTATTTTGAACTAAACTCAACATGATAATTCAGGTTTTTTGATGGGTATTTGTTGTTTTCAGAATGTGGCATGTCCCTAGACGACAGTCAAGTGCGGCGTTATAGGACAGCTTTCACTCGTGAGCAGCTCGGACGACTGGAAAAAGAATTCTACAAGGAAAATTACGTTTCAAGACCCCGACGATGTGAACTTGCGGCGGCTTTGAACTTACCCGAAAGTACAATTAAGGTACATTAAAACTAAATCAGATTTTCCCCTTTGTAGTCGCCATTATATGGCAAATAGAAAGTCAAGCTCTACTGATCAAGGCTGGACAAAGGTAACGATAAACACCGTATGCCTTTAGTGAATATATATAAAGAAATCTTGTAAACTATATACTTCCGGTCCGGCCTAATATTTGGAAAATATATCTTAGTTCAAGCAAGATAGGAGACGGGAGAACACTCCGGACTATTGATTTCTAAATAATTTGCCGTAATGCAGATTTTACTTACTAACGATACGCATCTTCCAAAATTTTAATAATTCAAGGTTGTCGTCTGGATAACCCTGCGCATTTTTCTCTGTGAAAGAAGAAAATCGCCCCAAAGCTTCTCAGTAATCTTCTGGATCTGCTTGATCACATAATGTCGACCTATTAATTCAATCTTGTATTTACTTTTATCTCAGGTATGGTTTCAGAACCGCCGGATGAAAGACAAACGGCAGAGAATGGCAATGGCTTGGCCGTACGGCATTCCGGACCCCAATCTGTACGCTTATCTGGCCGCGGCCGCCGCTTCCTACCCTTACAGCATGCCCAACACACCTCCATTCAGTTATTACGCCAGTCTTGGACTTCAGCGGGCCGCCGCCGCCTACAGTCCATATTCCATTCCCAGTCCATTACGGCCCCGACCGGAGTTCATCACTCCAGTGAGCGGCTCTCTTCTTCGACCGACAGCGCTCACCGTTTCTGAGAGCCTTCAGTCTTCCGGTTTAAATTGTGGACTCCACCCGTCTCGTGAACCATCATCGATCTTAAGCCAAAGTTCTTTACTAGCTCATCACGCTTCACCCAGCGCATGTACGTCAGCTCCAGGAGAGCCCTGTAATTGCAGCCTCTTTCTGGGAGGATTACCCACGCTACCTACGTCATTATCGTCTTCTGTACCCGTCACTCCTACACCTACAACGTCACATGGACTCTTCCAGCCCTACAAAACTGACGTAGAAAGAGCGTAACGCTTAGTGTGTTTTACTTCTCGGGCCGTTCTCGTTTGGACACTAGACGTGAGAATAGACGAGGGCGGACTGATAGAAGTTATTGACAATGTATATTGACAATGTATTATGTCCTCTCGATGGCCCTGGCTGTCTTTTGTCAACAGTATTAATTTTTCACTCGAACTTTGATGACGTCACCACACCAGCAGTTGGAAGGGGACGTTCATGACGTCAGTGATATTGAGCTTTAGCACGACCATGGTGCACCTTAGAACGTTATTGTTATGTTATTTATGAAATGTCTTTTAAATACACATATATAATCGTTTATGGGCATTGTTATGGAATATGCTTATACTAGCAGACGAGCTATCCATCGGTCCCATACATTCAAAAGAGATCACTATTATATATCGGAGCGCTCACATTCGGACTTTGGGGTCAAATAGTGGTATCTACTAAGATGATAAGTGCTTCATTCAGTTTCTTGTCTAAACTATTGCGTGATAACATTGTGTATATTTTACTAAGATTTGGCGGTTCATTATCCAGCATATTTATTTCTTATTTTCACTTGCATTTTATACTGTCGATTCAACATTTTTACAGAACATTTGTCAATAGAGACTTCAAACGGGTGATTTGCCTAACTACAACAGCAACACTGTGCACTTGGGCAAGACATAAGCTAAATTTCAAGGCGAACAAGTCGAAACTTGATTATTTTCAGAAAAGAAATAAACGGATTTCTGATTTTCAAAGGGGGAAAAATACACATATCTTCATTTGAAGAATATGTCGAGGAAGAAGAAAAATATGATTGTTTTTTTTTATTGGGGGTCATGGAGGATTTAACCTATCTCTGTACAAGTGTCACGGAAAATACCAGCAAATATCTTATCTCATTGCTAATTTGCACATCACTTTGTAAATCAACTTTTTATATAATTTGCTCTCAAATATGTATATGTAATCAACCACAGAACGTAATTTTCCGTTGTGGACTTCAGCGGTCGACAGGTTTCTACTGTGAATGTTTTGATAGTTTTTTGTAAATGAAACTGGAGAGAGAGAAGACAAAGAACATAATACATGTACATCTTGGCAAAACATTGGTCCATTTAGCAACTCTCAATGCAGGTTCTGTCATTTTCAAAGATCAATAAACTGTTCACATTTGGAACCAGTGTGAAAGGAAAGAATGCCCTTTAGGAAAGAATGTCCGCCTTCAATCTATTAACCTAGCTAAGACATATATTCCCGATTTGTATCTTCGATAGAACATATTTTCCTACAGGGAAACATGAAAACGAACATTGTTTCCTGTGAGATTCTTTCCTATAACACCGGTTATACTATATGCACTGCTAATCTTCATCTCGGAAAATTCCGAATTTTAGAGACTGATTACATGTTCAATTAATGATTATTACGCTGTCATTAAAAATCGTCGTTGGTGATTTATAGTCACAAATAATTCAACCCCACCGTTCCTTCATCCTTTCTGTTTAGGAAAGTGATGTCGGGGGGAAAATTGGATAGAGCTTTACAATACGAAACTATGGCTGATGTGTATATAGTTGTTTATTCAGAATCCACCCACCGCTTATTATGTGGTATTAGTGTGCATCAACATGTTAAATATCTGCACATAACGGGAAAATACAGTTTGATGTTGTAAATAAACTTCCACATTCCATGGCACATTCATTTGCGTGTTATCTCTATAAACATATCTCGCCGAACTCGGACAGATCGATATGGTCAGCTACGGTTACAATCCAGAAAGGATCTAATCGTATATCAGGGCAGCTAATTCATGGCTGTTGGGTGGTTCAAGAAGTTGCGATATCCCAAAGATAGCCGGATGTACCACCACCGTGGCTTGGTTAGCAGTGGGTATCTTCGTCGATGTTGTTGTTGTTAATATTTTTTTATTTTATACTTTTCGTCAAGAATATAATTATTTTCCATCTTTTCATATACCACAATGAGAGTGGATATCATAAAAATGCTTTCTATACGACCTACACCGATCTACATGCCCCTCCTCCACGATATCTTTATCTATAAGGACATTATGGATAAAGATATAGTGGAGGAGGGGTATGTAGGTCGTATAGAAAGCAGTTTTATGATATCCACTGTCATTGTGGTATATGAAAAGATGGAAAATAATTATATTCTTGATGAAAAGAAATAAGCAAATATTAAAAACAAAAACATCGACGAAGACACCCACTGCTAACCAAGTCACTGTGTGTATCACAAATCTACCTCAAAGATAATGTTTTCTCAATCTTGTCCCATCTCAAACTTCCAAGCAGAAATTTACTAAAGGAGCCGATTTACACTCGATGACTCACATCATCAGTATCCGGTAAATCACCAAATTTGATACAAAGCCAAACCACACATCAAAACAATGATGATAGCTGTCACCAAAACAGGCGACGACAGCATCACCAATAAATGGTGATGAGTTAAAGCCATCATCATATTCCATCCTCACCATCGCCATTTATTGACGATGACCTGAAATATACATTCATTGCTCGTCGCTATTTATTGGTGATAATCTGTCCCCATTGCCAATAAAAGGGCATGAAATGACTGCGTCACCATTTGTCCTCACCAACAAATATCGAGGACGGTCTCGTCACCGATAAATGACGATGGGCAATCATCATGATTGTGACTGTGTACGCAGAGTTTTTCGATATCTGGTCAAGCTCCAACACCATTATTTGGTGGTGAACTGGCCTCAATACTAGTTTTTAGTGTTCACATTGGTCAACACGATTTATCTAACCACTTTATGGTGTTGATCAGCCCTCAACACCAAACGAGAGATCCTGAAGGATCTTGGCGCCCACCATTGTCCGATAATTGTAAGCTAATGACAAGAGGATCTTTTTGTCCATTGTTACTAAGAACAAACGACTGATTTGTAATTTTGTTTGCAGAATTTCGAATCTGAGCGAAAAATAACGAAAAAGGGACACTCAAAAACACCGAGATATAATCTAAGTTTCAGTAGTTTCAAGATTTCTAGAAACTGTACTTATGCCGGTTGTTATAATACAAGAGAATGTACATGTAGGGACGATCCTTCGTCTTCGTTTTGTAGTATTTTTTATTTATTTTTATTTTTTTGCACGTGACATCATTGGGTACTGGAAGCGAAGACAAATCTCTTTGGCACTTTGGCATGAGCTATGAAACATACTTAAGATTTTATAACTAGGAACGAATGCTAATTCTGTTCTGTTTACTGGGCTAGTTTGAGATATCTCTTTTAAGATATCATGCTCGAAAATAGTAAGATAGTACAATACTTAATACGGAAGGGATCTGGTCCGCGCAGTAATGTTGAAACCTCGAAAGTGCCTGAATCCTGATTATCTCCCTTGGATCGAAACATGCAGTAGTCTACAGTTGTCGAGTTGTGACGTTGAGTCACAAGAGTGACGTCCCTTCATGTAGCCGACCCGCCGGCAGACGAAAGGGTGGGGCAGTTCACTTGCAACTGCATGGACTAAAGAAAACTGATTTAAAATTTGAAGAAATACATTTTAATTCCGAATTATTTGAACTCCTTGATATGGAAGGTGAAGGTGTGGATATTCTGTATAGTCAATATATAGAATATGCCCCACGGTTTGATCCGCCGACTCTTGTGATGCAACGTCACAAATCGGGAATACCATATTAATTTGAAGCGTAACCTGGATTTTCGAATCGGACCAAAAAACGTATCTTGCACAACTAGGCCCCACGTGGGACCTGTGTACCAAATTTGAGAATGATCCATGCAGTACTTCCTAAGAAATGACGATAACAGTGTTTCATGGGGAAATCCAAGATGGCTGCCTGGTGGCCATATTGGATTTTCGAATCGGACCAGAAAAAGGTATTTTGCACAACTAGACTCCAAGGGGAACCTGTGTACCAAATTTGAGAAAGATCCATGCAGTAGTTCCTGAGAAATCGCGATAACAAGGTTTCATGGGGAAATCCAAAATGGCCATCTTGTGGCCATATTGGATTTTCGATTCAGACCGAAAAAGGTATCTTGCACAACTAGGCCTTAATGAGAACCTGTGTACCAAATTTGAGAAAGATCCATGCAGTACTTCCTGAGAAATGACGATAAAGTGTCCTGAGGAAATCCAAGATGGCTGCCTGGTAGCCATATTGGATTTTCGAATCGGACCAGAAAAAGGTATCTTGCACAACTAGACCCCAAGGGGAACCTGTGTACCAAATTTGAGAAAGATCCATGCAGTACTTCCTGAGAAATGACGATAACAAAGTTTCATGGGGAAATCCAAGATGGCTGCCTGGTGGCCATATTGGATTTTCGAATCGGACCAAAAAAGGTATCTTGCACAACCAGACCCCAAGGGGAACCTGTGTACCAAATTTGAGAAAGATCCCAGTATGAGAAATGGATTTTCATGGGGAAATCCAAGATGGCTGCCTGGTGGCCATATTGGATTTTCGAATCGGACAGAAAAGGTATCTTGCACAACTAGACCCCAAGGGGAACCTGTGTACCAAATTTGAGAAAGATCCATGCAGTAGTTCCTGAGAAATCGCGATAACAAGATTTCATGGGGAAATCTAAGATGGCTGCCTGGTGGCCATATTGGATTTTCGAATCGGACCAGAAAAGGTATCTTGCACAACTAGAACCCGAGGGGAACCTGTGTACCGAATTTGAGAAAGATCCATGCAGTAGTTCCTGAGAAATCGCGATAACAAGGTTTCATGGGGAAATCCAAGATGGCCGTCTTGTGGACATATTGGATTTTCGATCGGACCGAAAAAGGTATCTTGCATAACTCCAAGGGGAACCTGTGTACCAAATTTGAGAAAGATCCATGCAGTACTTCCTGAGAAATGACGATAACAAAGTTTCATGAGGAAATCCAAGATGGCTGCCTGGTGGCCATATTGGATTTTCGAATCGGACCAGAAAAGGTATCTTGCACAACTAGACCCCAAGGGGAACCTGTGTACCAAATTTGAGAAAGATCCATGCAGTAGTTCCTGAGAAATCGCGATAACAAGATTTCATGGGGAAATCTAAGATGGCTGCCTGGTGGCCATATTGGATTTTCGAATCGGACCAGAAAAGGTATCTTGCACAACTAGAACCCGAGGGGAACCTGTGTACCGAATTTGAGAAAGATCCATGCAGTAGTTCCTGAGAAATCGCGATAACAAGGTTTCATGGGGAAATCCAAGATGGCCGTCTTGTGGACATATTGGATTTTCGATTCGGACCGAAAAAGGTATCTTGCATAACTAGGCCCTAAGGGGAACCTGTGTACCAAATTTGAGAAAGATCCATGCAGTACTTCCTGAGAAATGACGATAACAAAGTTTCATGAGGAAATCCAAGATGGCTGCCTGGTGGCCATATTGGATTTTCGAATCGGACCAGAAAAGGTATCTTGCACAACCAGACCCCAAGGGGAACCTGTGTACCAAATTTGAGAAAGATCCACGCAGTATTTCCTGAGAAATGACGATAACAATGTTTCATGGGGAAATCCAAGATGGCTGCCTGGTGGCCATATTGGATTTTCGCATCGGACCAGAAAAGGTATCTTGCACAACTAGACCCCAAGGGGAACCTGTGTACCAAATTTGAGAAAGATCCATGCAGTAGTTCCTGAGAAATCGCGATAACAAGGTTTCATGGGGAAATCCAAGATGGCTGCCTGGTGGCCATATTGGATATATTTGCAGGAGCGATTTCAAACTTTCCTGTTCGTCATCAGACGAGTTGGACTGGTCATTTACCATGGACACTGTGCTGGCAGAAGCCAACGAAGAAAATCAGGAAGAAACTTTGGCCCAAGATATACCCGTTATAAATAAACGACAGAGCCAGGGTCCATCATCATTTGTCATTTATAAGGAAATCCGATATCGCCAATGTAACGCGACATCAATTGTATAGCCTACATATGATCATTGGAGCAGCACAGCTAAGTATTGCTCAGTTAAAAATTAAATTCATGTCGTGTTACATGCGCGATACCGAATGATAAATGAACACCCACTATTTAAGGAGTGAGTGAGAGAGAGAGTGACTGAATATGATTCAACGTCGCTTTTAACACTATTTTAGTCATTATTACACATTTGGTTTCTATTCCTTTCCACACCCGAAAACTACACGGGTAGGGTTCTATTCCTTTCAACACGCGGGACCCGACTGGTGGGGTCCTATTCCTTTCCAAACCCGGGAACCCCACGGGTGCCCCAGTTAGTCGTCTCTTACGACAAGCTCTCTGAGAGGCTGAGGCCTATTGTTACCATGACCTGGAGTGTGCACGACGACACCCCAGGGCAATCCCCGGGGGACCCACGGGGCTCCACCATTTAATTCTCAAAGATGCATAATTCATCATGGGCTTATGGGATCATCAGCTTTTTCATCTTAAACGCGACGTTAATCGAATATAGTCCGTTAAAACCTTGACAACATATCTTTGAAGGCGTTTAAAGCGAGATTTGTCAGTATTCCTGAAGAGTATGATATCTATATTTGCAGGAGCGATTTCAAACTTTCCTGTTCGTGGTGAAATTGTTTTACTTTGCGAATTATTTGTCAGAAAATGACAGGGCGGGGTTCAGATTTGGCTATGCTGAAACGTTCAGATTGGCGGCAAATGTATCCATGGTGGAGAGATCTGAAACCAGACAAGAGTCAGACGATCGCGTGAACCACCGTCTGGCTTTGTTTAACAATATCCGCCTACCCAGACTGCTCATTGTAACCGTCAGTCCAGCTTCGGAGATCTATTGAAAAAATATGTCACAAATATACATGTTCTAATTTTGTTATCGAATTACTGGGAATAGAATAACAAATAGGTATTTCCATTTCAGATGGAAATACCTAATAATGAATCAGCCTTACGATATAGGAACGTATATCCGAATTGTTAGACATGGATCACCGTGGCGTAATAGGTAACGCGTTCGTCTAATAACCCAGAGGTCTGTGGTTCGAACCCACCCTAGGCGGACGAATTTTTGTTTTCTCTCATCTTCACTTCGAATTGATTAGTTAATGGAAATGTTATTCATATTTATATTTGCGTGACCAAAATATCTTCTGACTCCACAATATTTTGAATTTCCAGGCAGTAAATAAGAAATCAGTATTTGTTACAGTTGAACAGCTATAACGATTCCAAATAAGAACCAACTCGTCATGTAAGATGACATTAACTTAATCGATGCCTCAAGTGTAAAGGTGAAATGGACAACGCCCATTGAATGAGAGATGAAATCAACAAGTGACAACAATTACGGCGACAGAACCATTTAACGGCTTAATAGAGGGAAAAAATTATTTCATCGATATCTCTAAAAATATCATGGCTACAGTCTTAAAATTTCATATGCAAATACATATATATATTGTCTCAGTAATACGTAAATATAGTGGGGATTGGATGAGAAGTTCAATAATGTGATGAACAAAGCAGAAAATTTCCTAAATCGTCAAATATCTCTAATTCTTTCTCCACCCTTTTTTGAGATGAAGTTTCTGTTGCTTCATGTAATGACCTATATTGCTATGCAAATTTCCAGTTCAAATGCCCAATAGTTTTTAGAGTATGGCCTTGTATTTGTAAAACTGTCAATGCCCACAACTGAAGAACCAAGGTCAATAACAGGTTGAAAATGACCACATACTGGTATAATGGGGAACATTTGTCCCAAAGCACAGATGCATACAGTGGATAGTTTTGAACAAAATTACATATGACACTTTTTACATTCTGCGATATTCACGGTCAGGGTCTCATCGGATGGTGTTGTAATCAGTACCTAAATGAGACAATTCAGTGTTTGATGTTATGTTATTGTGTCATGGCGCTCAGTGACATAGTTGTGTTTGGATTGGAAGCGGAATTTTCGATTTTTGGCCCTGTGTACCTGGAGAACCAAGGTCAATATCAGGTTGCCATTTCAATGACGTCATACCTTTGTCGTGAGGAACATTTGTACAAGATTACAGATTCCTCTGAGATATCGTTTTTTAGAAAATCAAGTGAAATCCTTTTCACGTTTGGTGATATTCAAGATGACGGTCAATGCCAAAAGACAGACAATTCAGTGTTTCACAATATCTCATTGTTTACTGACTGTCAGCTTGATAGTTTTTTAGCAAACGGAAGCCGTATTTTTGAATTTTGCATGCTTACCATTCTAAAGGTAATGGTCGTTGTCGAGTTCGGACACTTGCGACCAAATTGTGATGAGATTTATGTCACATGGCCCAGTTTGCAGTCTGATTGGAAAAGCCGTTCAAGTGCTGAACCCTAAAGTTTCACGTCCTACTGCGACGAATATATATGTCAAAGGTCAAATTTAAGGTTATATTCTTTTAGGTCATAAAAGTGTCCATTAACAGTAGAAGATTCGACGCCCTGGCTTGTTTCCTTATAAAATGACAGTTTTTGGAAAATATTAAAAGGGAGATTACTACTCTTTCATGTTATATAATAGATTGAAAATAAAACTACAGCATGGCTATACATAAGACTTACGAATACTCTAGTATCTTGCAGATCTGCTGTTTCGATTTGGCTGCACACCGACGACACGGAAAACGTCATCAGGAAAGAGAACCCAGAACCTGCTCTTCTGATCTACTTAATTTATTGACTCAGTGTTGGGAATTTCTTAAAATACTTACATTCCAAATCTCAGTCAGATACTCTTATCCGTTTAGTCGGTATTCGTGAAATGAATTTTTACTTTGAGAGCTTATAGGTCAAAAGGTCAAAGTCAAAGTCATGTGTCGAGACAATCATGCGTGACCCAAGACAAATACCTATACGTGTGCACAATATCTAAGCAGTACATAAAATCATTGAGGTCGTTTTGCTCTGTACAAAAAATTGCTCCGAAAATTGGAATAGAATAACAAATAGGTATTTCCACCTGAAATGGAAATACCTAATTAATACCACAGCATGGTTGACTTTGTCTCTGTTCTCTGAGGTAGATAAAAAGAGCAGAGTTGTGAGTTCTGGCATTAGTTGTACATGATGTCTGCGCGAGTACGGAAGCACGCCCCGACGCTCCGTGTATTGAAGACGGCCCCACCCGAGTTGGTCCGAACCATTGTACGCGGTGCGGACCCTGACCGTGTACGCTGTCTGTGCGAGATCGGGTACAACCTGTTAAAAGGAAGCGTACCACTGACTTCGGCTCAGAAGACCAAGTTGGCCAAGCATAAGACAGATCTCCGATCCCTAGTCCAGAAGCGAGTCTCTCAAACACAAAAGAAAAAGGTGTTACAGAAAGGCGGCTTTCTCGGGGCCATCTTAGCACCGTTGGCCGCTTCCGTGTTGGGTCCAGTATTGGGTGGACTCTTCGGCCAACAATGAACCACACAAAAAAAAATGATCCTCGTCGAACCACGGTTCCTTCAAAACCTCCAATCGCCCTACCCTGTTCCACCTACGGTGAAGACCATAAACACCCTCGATGAAGAGATGCAACAGATCTTACAAAGACCGGGGTTAAGCGACAGTGAGAAAGTACAACGGTACAATGAGACGCTTCAACGGTACATGACGTTCATGGACCAATACAAAACCCTCTCTAACCCAGCGCCACCACCACCACCACGCGACACACCGCCGGCTTCAGCACCGCTCCAACAGCCGCCATTACCAGGGGTACCACCCACAGCCCCACAGTGGGTGGACGACGAAGTGCTGAAGAGTGTACCTGCATCGTTCAAGAAACAAGCTGGCCTGGTATTACAACGGATGAAACAGAATCCTAACATGACTTGGAATGATAAAGGCGAACTACTGGTACAGAATGAAGTGGTCCCCGGTACCCACATAACGTATTTAGTGAATGACCTGATGCGTCAACGCAGGTCGCACACGGATCCTCGAGGATGGGAGGTCTTCGCTCAAGGCTTGAAAGACATGCATGTACCACAGGAACTGGTGGGGAACCCCCAGCGCTGGGCCTGGATGCAGCGGACCCAGCAATCGCCGAGTGGCCCACTACCTTCTTGGGAAGCCGGGTGGGAACCGGAGTCACCCCCCAAAACACCACCACAACGGGCACCTTCTTTTCACGCCTTTAAAAAACCACCCTTGATCAAGACACCCCACATCTCCAGAACCGTGACACGTAGCAAGTCACCGCGACGAACACGACGCCGGACACAACCGCCCAAGGCCCGGAACACCTATTAAAACCAACAGCAGCAGCAGGACAGCTCAGTCGCCATGTTTTACCTCACCCTACCCAGTAACAGTTCGCTGCATGTGTTTCCTGACAACACCTTGGCCAAGTACGTGACCCAATTACCGCAACCGTTGCCTTTACCTGGACGATGGGAATGTGGCCTCGTGGATATCCAATACCCTTACTCGTGGTACAACGTGCGAGCCAATGAAGTGTGGTACGAGGTGACCTACGAAGGAAAAGACACCCGACTCACCCTCCCCGAAGGCCAATACGATACTCCCAAGGAGTTCACGCAGGGGCTGACAAGACTGTTGCATTATAAGGCTCTACGGGAGATCACGAATGTTTCAAAACCCATCAAAACCTTTCCCTTCAAGAATCACGTGGATTTCGATTACAACGCACACAACGCCAAGGCAGAGATCATCCTCACCGCCAACCTGAGTGTCGTACTGAGTCCTATCCTACAGCGAATGCTGGGTTTCGATCTACAGACGTTCGCTGGTCCCACCGCCCACCAAGGCCAGATCCCGATGGATATGAAGTCGGGTATGTTCGGGCTCTACGTCTACTCGGACGTGGTCGACAACCACATCGTATCAACACACCTCTGTTACGGGTGGTCCCCATTAAAAAGGCGTATGGAGATCAAGTTACCCACAGTTTCACCCACATGCTCTACCTACCCGTACGACAAACCGACATCAACACTATCACGGTGGATATAAGAGATGACACGGGACGACCGGTGGCATTCGAACGAGGAAAAGTGGTGCTGACACTTCATTTTCGACAAGCACGTGCTCCCCACTTTGTATAATGAAGGTGCCTTACGAGTGCGATGCACGCAGCTATATGGACTATTATGCCCAACAGGCCGGCGGTGGCCTTCCGGTCTTTAGTGATGCATGCATGCAACGAGGACATGGGCTGGGGAACATACTCGGGAGCATCGTCAAAACGTTCCTGCACTTGGTGACGCGTGGGGTGAAAGCAATCGGCAAACAAGCGGTACGCAGTGGACTGCAAGTCGCCGGTGATGTCTTGGGGGGTACCCAAAGAAGCCTTGAAACGGCGGGCCAAAGGAGCAGGAGGCGTCTTGGTCGCCAAAGCACAACGCACCGTAGGGAATAAAAGACCTGCACCACCGAGACCACGCACCAGTCGACGACCGACCCAGCGACGACGCACATCGAAGACCCAGGATATCTTTTGTTAAACATGTCCTTGTGGATTTAGCCCATACATACTTGTATGTGAAAGCCAAGGTCGTCAATGGGGATGGCTCCAGAATCGTCGACCAAGCAACGGTGGGCCCGACGAATCTCTGGCTGCAGTCTATGTTTCAACAGGTGGATATATTTCTCAGCGATAAACTCATCAGTGACTCGACCAACACGTACCCCTATCGAGCCTACATCGAGACGCTGTTGTCGCATGGACGAGAGGCTAAAAAATCTCAGCTGACAGCCGCTTTATTCTACCAGGACACAGCCGAGCACATGGGCGCAGAGAACGACAATGCGGGATATAACAAACGGAAGGCTTTGACCGCGAACGGCGTCTGGGTGGATCTCATGGGTCGACTGCACGCAGACATGTTCATGCAAGACCGGCACCTCTTGAACAAGATCCCCATCAAAATCCGACTGATACGGGCGCCTCCGACCTTCGCCTTGATGGCCACTAACGTAGAGGGGCATGCTGCTGACTATAAGATTGTCATCCAAGACGCAGTCCTGTATGTCCGAAAAATGAAACCGAATCCAGCCGTTCAGTTGAGACACCTCAAAGCCTTGGAAACAAAACCAGCCCAGTACCCTATCCGGCGTGTGCGAACCAAAGTGTTCTCTGTGTCTGCTGGAAATATGAGCGCCAACAATGAAAACCCGTTCCTGGGGGAACTACCCAAGCGATTGACCCTGGCCTGTGTGGAAAATACCAGTTTCAGCGGAGCCTACCCAGAGAACCCGTTTGACTTTAAACATTTCGACATCAATTTTGTGGCCCTGTATGTGGATGGACAACAGGTCCCAGCCACGGCCTTAACACCGAACTTTGGGCGCGCGAATTTCATTCGAGCCTATCAGAGCCTGTTTACAGCTACCGGTCAAATCAACCAGGACGAAGGGAATCTGATCAGTCGGGAGGACTACGCGAACGGATACACGTTGTTCTGTTTCGATCTGACCGCCACCTTAGAGAACGACCATCAGCTGGCCCTGGCCAAGCAAGGCAATTTACGGTTGGAAATCCACTTTGCACGAGCCCCCCAGAGCACCGTCAATGTGATCTGCTACGCCGAGTTTGACAACATCATTCAAGTGGACAAGGTGCGCAACGTCCTGTGTGACTTTGCCACCTTACATGGATACAGACCAGATAACCACCGTGCTGGAGAATGACCCAGGGAAACGTATGGTCTTTCAAGGGGTGTTCGCCCAAGATGTGTTCCAATTAGACCGTATGTATCCTGCTGCTTACGTTCTCAACACGGACCCGATGGATCGGCCCGGTGAACATTGGGTGGGCGTGCACTTGACAGAACAGCAGGGCGAATACTTTGACCCGTACGGCCTGCCACCCCTCCATCCCGATTTAACAGACTTCATGGATCAAGGCACAGAGACGTGGTGTTGGAACAGTCAAACGTTGCAAAGCCTGACCAGTAGCGTGTGCGGACAATATTGCTTGTTTTACCTGTACCATCGATGCCGGGGAAGAACCTTATCTACCATCGTACAGATGTTTGACGAGTACCCCGAGGCCGAGGAGCGCGATGTACTCGTATATGACTGGGCCGCCGATCATTTCAATGTACAAGCCCCGTTCTGGGCTTAAGTTCTTTCAATGTACAAGCCCCCTGTTCTGGGCTTAAGTTTACAAGCCCCCTGTTCTGGGCTTAAGGATAGCTATCCCCTTAGAGGCAGTTTTTGCACTCCCGTGACAATTTGTCGTCTGTATCAATAAATATACAAGATAACCATAATAAACTATATATTTTATGAAAGCGTACATCGTAGGGATTCCAATTATATGATTTGTATAACCGACGCTGCTACTGTGTAGAAAATATTCCAATTTTAAAAAATTAAAATGAAAACAATAGCGTCCATTTTTCAATTGAAATTTCATGAAAACTGTTGGTCTTGTTTCAACTTTGATGGTATATCTTGATAGGAGACAATTCGAACTAGTAAACTTTATCTCATTTTTTAAAATTTTTGCCTGGTTTTGTTTTTACAGCTATTTTACCAAAATAAATTGAAAAAAACGTAATATTTTACGGTCGTTTGTCTTAAAAGTTGAATAATTAAAAAACTAATCCGAACTTACAAAAAGTGAGATAACATTTACTATATCACCTTATAAGTAACAAGCATGCCAAATTTAAAAAGCGTAGCATGGATACTTTTAGAGAAATTTTGTACAAAAATGAAAGGCTAGAAATCGGGCAAAATGTGTCCAGCTATACATCTGATGGATTAATCCAATTTTTTTGCTTGAATTCTATTGTCAAATACATTTTTAATCTGTCTAATGGGACCTACTCTAATTCCTGTTTATTCTGGATAACTATTACACTAAGTTTTTTTTATCAAGGCGGTTTAAAGTCCAATTTAAACTTTAAAAACTTACTAAAACTTTCAGCTGAGAATTGTTCACACCGGTGTAGATCACTTCACGGCGGGTGTCTGAGTGAAGTGTCACTGTTATAATTAGAAACAAAAATACGGATGTTTGCATGGTTTTGATCAGAAAATAAGTAGGAGATAATTAGCTTACCATAATACTGCGGAAATGAGTTTTGGAAAGGGAAATTTAACAGACAAAAATAATAGTAGCCAAGCCCAAGCTAAGGCAATCTGTTTAATTGTTCCAGTGCGTCTGAAACTAAATTTTTAATCCTAATATTGAAGCACTTCTATTTATAATTTTGATTTCATTTTTTCAGCAAATGTTAGATGAAGTAGTGAATATTTAAATGAAGAAATAAAAAAAGAGAGATCAATTTTGACCCTCTAAGGGGATAGCTATCCTTAAGTTCTATCGATGTACAAGCCCCCTGTTCTGGGCTTCAGTTTTCACGTGGTTGTTCTCACGTTGTTGTTGTTATTTATTGTTGAAAAAAACAACAAAATGAGATCTCACCAAAAAAAACCCTGTCTTGTGTGTTTTCTATATGAGCATAATGCATGAAGGCTATAACAGATATGTGGGGATTCGGCCTTGAACACCGTGGAGAAAGTAGCCATGGGCACTTGACGTCCGCGCCTGCATCCGGGTATGTATGCGGGTCTTCAGGAGGCGACTGCATGTAGTGAGGTGTCTGTGGGGTTTTGTTTTCGCTGACGTCCGTGTCTTTCATCCGGGTATGTATGAGGGTCTTGAGGAGGCGACTGCATGTGGTGAGTTGTATGTGGTTGTTTTTTCTTCGGTGACGTCCGCGCCTGCATCCGGACACTTCTATGTAGGTGTATAAAAGTGAGAATTTTTAGGGCATTGCTGCATTCATTGACCTGCTTGACCAGCCTGAGCCTGCCTGACCAGCCTAAGCCTGCCTCACCAGCCTGAGCCTATCTGACGAGAGGAGCTACGACACTGTCAGCCACCAAGATGTTCACTTGCACAACTTGCCAGAGGCAGTTTACTCGCCCAGAAGATTTGCGACGGCACGGGTCCTCCATCCACAACGGCGCACGGTATACTTGTATAACCTGCGCACGGTCATTTAATCGGGAGGATCCTTTACTGCGCCACGAACGCTCATTCCACGAGGGCGCGACGGAACAATGTAATGAATGTGGTCAACTCTTCAAACGACCCAGTCAGTTAAGACGGCATCAGCGTTTGATTCATGCCCCGTCTCTACGGTTTGGTCTACAACTTCCCACCAATGTGGCACCCAGGCGGGTCAGACCCAGTGAAGATGAGCCCGGGGAGACGAATGCCACTGGTGATGCGATCACAGAGAGTCCGCCTGTACCCACAGTTCAGAAGAGGCTATATATCCAGCCAGTCCCTAGCATTATTGTTGCTAGTCATACGCCTGGCGACATCGAACATTTTCTGGAAGATGCAGTGGATGTGCCTAGCGATCTGTTACAGGACGCCCATCCAGTGAGTGACATCTATCGGCGCCAATGGCCCATGATACGGCACGTTTTCCGCCGTGATCGCCCTATTCCAGATATCTACAATTTCCCACTGACCGACCTCACCCTTCTACGCAGATACGTGGAAGCCATCTTTAATGACCAAGCTACGGTCTTCAAATTGAATGTCGCTTTCGGGTACATCTTACGTCACAAAGAGACGGACCAGTTACGGTATTATTATGCCAGTAATAAAGGCCATGTGTTTGACCAGCCGTTCCCCATCATTAACCGGGCGTCGCTAGAGACGATGCTGGAGAAACTGGACACCGTGGATCCCTTGAGATGGGCACATCGTCAACGCCCCAACACACAATGGATCGTAGAGAGGGTCACCAATGTTACGTTCTTCGTTACCAAGCTGATCGACCACCCCCATCGGCTGAATGCGTCACCCTTGCACTGATGAATAGCATAACATGCCGTATATACTCTCTATGTCTACATGCTGATCGTTGACTTGAGCTCAGTAAACATTAAATGTGACGGTGCGTTAAATAATAAAACATGGTATTTGATATTTCAACTTGTTTTGCTGTGAACATACAAAACATACCCAGGGCGGCTCCCCCAGTCTGGGTATGATGTAACATTGGGGATAATAAATTGTATAAACATTGCTGAACTTGTTGTTATTCACGACAACCGCTTTCCGCTATACTTGGATGAAATATATACCCCGATGTGATATAGTGCCCTTGCACACTTCCGAAACTTCCTTTAACCCGCGCGCCGCGCGCGCTCGCCCGGATAACCCGCGCGCGCTACGGCCGGGCCGGGCCGTGGAAGACCCGGATGTTGGAAATCCGGACCCTACGTCTAAGGGAAAATTGGAACTCTTCTGGGTTTGGTGGTAGTTTTTGTGAAACCGGAAGTGACGTCTGTGCGACCAACCCACACCACCAAAGCACAAACACCGACCCATAGTGGTTGGTCAAACACACTGCCACGCATCCCCAAAATGCCTGCTTTCTATACTACGGCCAGACTAAGCATGCGCAGACTCTTGAACACGGACGAACCATTAGCACAGTCGGATGCTCCTCCACGAGAGCTTCAAAATAAGACCTCAGACGACACCATCGGACCACTAGGGGCTCACCTAGACC